>LIAE01007044.1:0-20692 GCA_002287525.1 Diploscapter pachys
TATACCTGTGCCTAGATACCCATAGTTTTGTCTGATTCTTACAAAGAATGCCTCTTAAGAGGACGAATCTGTGTAAATAATTGATTTCTCAAACTTGATTAATGCATTAAATCACAGTCGTTTATATTTATAACCAATTTCTGGTTTAAAATGCCGAGATTCGTTACAGCGAGTACGAAATGACATTCAAAAATAGTTTTAACGAAATTTATAATTCCTAAGCTATTTTGTCCCTTGTATAAGTCATAGCATAAATTAACTAGTTTCATAGCTTCAAAATTAGAAGTTTGAGAGAACTTACTAGAATATTTTAGGGAAATGTGATCTCTATCCACCTTTGTTAAGCCGTGTGATACAGCATATACTTGTAAGTATTATTAATAACAAATGTTCATATTAACTAACAAAAGAAATGGAAAGGCCTGTTTTACCAATATATATCCTGAAAATATATGCTAATTAAATCCTAAAGGAACGTTCTAACTAGTGAATCCTTCGACCTTACCATTGTTTACATAAACGATCATAATTTTTGCGTCGGATAGGAGGCACATGAATGTCATTTTGAATTTTTGAGAATAGAACTCGGCTAATCGTGCTTTAAGGAACCAAAATACCTCTTTCGCGTTATGTGCTTAGAAAGAACAGCTGTAAAATTAGGAATTGTTTTCTGAATAAACCTTGAGCAGTATACTTTTCTAACGTAAGAAATGAATCCACATTAGAATAAGTTAAATTTTCTACCAAGAAAACATTTTTTTTAAAAAACTTTCAGTACGTTTGTCACTTTATATATCGAATTGGACCATCCCTCCAAATAATTCCCCTATTTTTCTTAGTGAGAGGATTGATCAAGGTAGTTTGTGTAAATATGGACGTAAAAGAAAAAGGACAATTTTAGAAGAGCAACACTACTAAATCATCGACTAAGAAACAATTAGTCAAAGTTATTAAAGTTACACCTCATCGTCCGAAGCAACTGCGCTCGAGTGGTATTCTACCCTCATGAGCCACAAGACTGATCTGAAATTATGGTAAAATGTGGAAAGACGTTCTATATATAGGCAAGGTTTATATAGCTCACGATTGTTTAGTTTTTACTTGAATTGATTTATTCATTTTACTTTGTTAATTCAAATGCATTCCGGAAATTTGTCTAATTTGTCGAATGTTCAATAAAAACATTGCTTATTCCTTCTGTTCGAAAATAGCTGATACCAAGGTGTAGCATCCTGTCTTGTAAGATAAAATTTATGCATTACTGGTGTCAGAATAGTCTACGTACACCGACTATCCTATTAAAATCACCTTGTGGATATCTGAAAATTCGGACTATTGTAATTGAAACAATACCACTATTTACAAAGTATTAATTTGAGTGAAGAAACTCCGTCGGAAAACAAGCTAGTTTTAACAGACTAATGTGCCTATATTCTGATCATTAGCCGATTTCGATCATGCTTTATACCGGGTTCAGATTTTGGCTCCAGAAAAGATCTGCAAATAATAATGTAGGGCTTCATTTTTGCGAAATTAACGCAAATTTATTTGCACAAATTAAGCCGAAAATATGTCGCTTCTTTGTCAACCCTCATAATCAGGATTCCTGGATCACTCAAATCCGATGATAATCACAGTCAATTTAAATCTTTTTTTTTTTTTTTTTAAATTATTATCTCGTTTTATCCTCTTTGAATAACTTATAGAGAATTTAAAATATCTCAGTAATGTATGTGATAGAATCAACCCTCCTGAAATACACACTTAATCGGGAATAAATGGCATCGTTCATCATGAATTTTAATTTTATTATTTCTAAATCATTTAATAATTTTTGAGCATTAAAAATAAATATATTCTGCTATTTTCATTATTAGACTCTGTAACCAACAACAAAAATTAATATTCAAACTTCAAATCTTCAATTTAAATAGCCCTTGGAAAGCAATCGTATGATGGCATATCTTCTGAGTCGCTAACATTTGAAAGAAAGCTATCGATTACCAAAACCAGAATTATGTCTAGATGAAATGTATGAGCTAATGCACAGATCCTGAAAATAGGTCTATATTTGATGAGCTTATTATTATTATTATTATTATTATTATTATTTGTACGGAATCGTCAAATTTATAAATGTTTGTCCACTCTTTGGAATAACTTTCATGTAAATTTTACAAATCCCTCCATTTTGAAGATATTGTTCATAAATATTTTTCATAATGATTCAGAAATTTTGAGAACTCTCGAGATTTTGACAAAGTCATTGGGAGACTCAAATAATTAGATTTTTCATCTTGATGAATGAAATTTTCAAGGATATTAATCTTTCCCGAAAAACTATCTAGTCATAAAAGAATATTGATCAAGTTTTACGAAAAAAGTAGAAAAATTCTGATTTTCCTCCTACACCAAAGTAAGTCTGCAGAAATAGAGTAAGCATCTTCACAGGAGTCCCTTTTATGCATTTTTCCGTAGGGTATTCGAACAGGCTTATTCACTATTAATTTTAAATATTTTGATAAAAATTTGTATTAATTTTTCGTGATATTGAACAAAGTTGCCTATTTATAACTAAATAAACGGTTCGTTTATGATCCCTAATTTCAAACCATCTGAGCAAATTGCTATTATTTGTGTCAACCTGACTTTAGCCTATAATTTTGTAGGCTGTTTACAATGATAGAAACTTATGAATCTTTATTTAGAGGTGTGTTTGAAGACCTTCAATCATCGAGATATGTAATTTACTCGTGCTCCTTTTCTGACTTTGGTAAACGGAAATAATTCTGAATATGATATTAATTTTAAGAATTAGTGATCATACAACTACTTCCAAAAATGAGCATTCTAATTATAATTCTGAGAGTTTCTTCAACATTTGAATTCTTGCTCAAAAATAATGATATTAAAGTAAATGGCTCATTATAATCGATCAATAATATCGACTTTAGTTTATTTGGGATAAAAATATTTAGTAGAGGTAATTAAAATTCTAACAGCCAGCCGAAGGCTGGCACTAGAACGACGAGCAAGGAAGCTCTAGTTTTTTCTTATATATTTTGATTATTCGTATTTATTTTGAACAGCCAACACAGAAAAGTTCACACGCTCCTCCCCCATTCGTCTCATATTCATCTCAAGTAGAACCCGCAGCGGAGCCGACTCGGGATAAATGCGGGGCGAATGCAGGAGGAACACGTGAACTTTTTTTCTGGGTGGGACGTACTGTTTACTATCAAATAGTGGTGGGTGCAACCTCGTCTTCGAAGATTTTTAAATCCAAGACTTCGAACATGCTTTCATTGTTAAATTTTTAAAGTCTATGCTCTCTCACACATTTGCTATCAGAAATTTTCTTTTCATGGATCTTGGTATACCGATAGGAAAATTACGAATTGCCAAAAGTTCGAAGGATAAATCATCGATTTTAGGTCACGTGCCAACTGAATGATGAACTTCGCAATTTTTCTGCTACTCTTCAAATGGTCGAATTCCTGTCTACCACCGCCGAGCGTGGGCCTATCTTCTGTGGAAACCACTATCGACACAGGTAAATTATCACTGAGTATTAAATGAATTTGCTACTTTTGAAAATGTCAACTACGTACGGTTTTTTTTCTCCAAATTGTCTCTTCGTAATGTGGAATGAGCTCATAATTCAATCTGGTCTAGGTTTTTTTAACAAGTCGGCTATCACATTGTTTTGTAAAATCTCATAATCAAGCCGGTTCAAGCTACCGATATTAAAGTCTAAAGTAAAGCATGAAATTGCGCAAGCTCAACAACAGTACATATCGATACAACAGTCACCACGATCTGATTACAGCTGGCTACACTTCGTTCACACCTAGTACTACAACCGGGTGTGTCCAAGATCCAGGTCCATTAGCTGAATGTGGCAAGTCTTAGCAACTTTTCAAGCCAACCATTTTATTATCAATTCAAGAGGAAATCTATTGCGCGAGTCCATAAATTTCATGGACCTTTTTCGGAGGGATCGTTGTTTTCTGGAAAAAAAAACTTATATATGTTCCGAGAGCATATTCATTCATTAAATTCGATTAAAATTCATACATCAAATTTGTAGGAATAGTGCGTGAATTACAAAGAAAGTGTTATCACTTCTTTTTAACCGAACTTAACTATCTACATCAAATTTACATGAATAAACGATCAAATTGTTTTTTTTTTCAAAAATAGAATCATCTTACTCTTCCTCAATAATAATTCATTGTGATTAGAGAGTAAAGGAAAATGCTTTGTTCTTCAAACAAAAAAACGTTTTCAAATCTAATTCAACAACTTCAGAAGAACAGTGTCCTACTGACTGGGATTATGTTGACGGCAAATGCTATAAGGTGATCGTTGAATATCATTTTCGTTTTAATTTCGCTTTGTGAATAGCAAGGATTTTACAGTATTTTGGTCGTACTGTAAATCGGGTCGATTGGGATACAGCAGCTGCGAACTGCAGGACATTATGCTCCCCTCCCTCCTCAATGTGCCATCTAGCAAGACTTTACAGCCAACAGCAAGGCACGGACTTGTATAATTATGGTAAGGAATTTCATGAGAATTTATTAATGTATAAACTAATTTGGAACATTCGATTTTTAAATTGCGTGTTTTTTTCCATTTTGCGGCATTCATAAGACTACTCACAAAGGAAGCTAATGGTTAGAGAGACCAAATCAGTTTTCAGCATTGATTTTGACATTTAAATTTGGTATCAGTCTGATGATCGAAGTCATGCTGATCTCAAAACTTTTCGATCTCCGAAAATGATCTATCCTAAATAAATCTATGATTATCTTTGTAGAACGAACCTTCCCGAATGTTTCGGACAATAAACTCAGTCTACTATTTATTGAAAGATGTAATTTAACGTAAAACTCATCCAAATTATGTCGAAACTGGCCAAAATTTCTTACTAACTAAATTTGATCAAAAATTAAACAGGATAATTAAAATCATTTATTAATTTTCTCCTTTTTCAGTGTGGATGCATAGCTGGCCCTTCGATATTTGGATTGATGCACGTAAAATCGCAACTGATCCTACTGTGAGTCATCATTTTACTTGTAGACAATTTTGAAAGTAGGATGATAGAAACATACGAAAATAGTAAAGGGTTAGGGGAGGGGAGGGTAGGCTAGAGCATCTTTTACCATATCATTTCGTATGTTCCTATCACTTATCGTTCTGCATTTCCAGGTTGTCTACTATGATTAGTTCAAGGATATTTGTTTTCATACTTTTCATCGCTCTGTATTTTATCTATTAAAAAATTTAGGGAATGCGTGTACAAAACAGTGATGGCGTGGAATATACGTGTTCCCTTTGGGAGCTTGGGTAAGTAAACAAAAAAAAGTTTCTCTGTAACCACGGTTTTAATTGGATAATTGAATCACAAATCTATAACAAGAGTACTCTCGACTCTAGAGATCTGAGTTGGAACAGTGGGCATGGCTTATGCTGAAGCCGCGAATGTTAAGGCTTGGTCGCGATTCTCGTATGACGATCACGACGAATCTCGAACATTCGTGTGCATCAGCACAAGTCATGATCACTCATAAATCCAGACCTCGAATACATATAAAAAGAACGGCTCCTAGAAAAAGACACCGGGACACCGGCTTTTTTCTTTTCCTATCTTGCTTCCCCATACTATTTCTTAGAAAACCCGGTGTCTTTTTCTAGGAGCCAAAAAGAACAAGATATAGTGAATCATTGAATTTTCAACTAGTAGATAATTATTAATTATATTTTAGCCAGCCGGGTAAGAAATTTAGTTAATCGCAACGGAAGAAGAATTTGATTTTCAAAAATGCACAAACATCGCAATACCAAATCTCCATATTTTATAGTAGTGCATTTATGGAAATCAATTCTTCAATTTTCCGATACGTTTTACTAAATTCCTTCAGATAACGAGCTTGGAGTCGAGGATTGTGCTATTGTAAGTCATATATTTAATCCATTTAAATGTTTAGCTTTTATAACAAAAATATGTCGTTGCACAAAAATGAATTAGTTTATACCGAGTAGATCATTTTCGAAAATCTAAAAACTATTGTCTTGTTGGGAATTTGTAATAATGTTATTTTGATGAGTTACCATGATCACCTATTTCCTAAAATTTACTTGACTTCTCTACTTATAAACGAGATTTTGAAGTTGACTTAGATCAAGGAAAAACGAATTAAATGTCATTAAATGCAGAAATTAATAACAACCCAAATGCACATTTTATAATAAATATTTTAGCTAATTGACTCTGGATTATGGGTAGACGCTCCTGTAAGATTAAGTTTAATCTGTGAAAATACGAATACCGTAAATTCTCTAATAGAATCTTTTTATTTTTTATTTTTGAGAGATTGAAAATTAAAACCCCAAGGCATTATTTACAGGTTTTACGGTATGAAATATTTTAGTTAAAAATAACTAGAACAATGGAAGGCAAGAGAAAACATGTATGACCAGATTTGGGAGATTTGACCCGATATTAGATTTGTTTAAATTCTTAAAGAAATATCATTTTTGATTATTAAAGGCATATGAAAATAGTTCAGAAACTAACACGCACCTTATAAAAAAATTTCCTAAAATCATATTCAATATTTAGTGTAACATTACTGTTCCCTATGCCTGCGAAACGGACGAACGGACTGGCATGACATGCCCTTGATTATCCTTCTTATCTGATATTTCATTTTTCAAATCAAAACTATAAATAAAAATTTTTTATCATAAAGTATGAAATGAAAATAGATCGAAAGCTATGGTTCATTAATAAAGTTGCTTAACATTCCTCAGAGAAGTCATATCAATTTGATTTTTATTTTCGGGACGACTATCAACAGGTGAAGCTGAGTATGCATGCTTTACTTTCTTGAAATTCAAACTGCAGATGAATAACGAAACGAGAATCGTAGTATTTCGCAAAGAACACTAAACTTGAAATGCCTTATTCATGCATCACGGTGCTTTGAGTTGTGAAATAGGACTAAGGACCAAAGTCGATTGAACCAGAGGACCTCGAGTCTGCACCGCTTCTTTGAGACTGGTTTTTACTGATATTCACTCTTAAATTTTTGCGAAGAAGTGCACTCCAAAATTTGCATTGTTTTTGGTTATTGGAATGAATTTGAAGACGTTGAAGATATTTCTTTTAAGATGTTGAGGACAATTTTGCAAGGCTAGTTGAATGGATTCCATTCCGGGCTGAGTTAAACCGAACTAACATCACTAACGCAAACCAATACACCCACCCCAGATTTGATCAGCTAACACGTATCTTCGCGACAAAAATATAATCACGAAATCTTTTAAACTATTTATTCATAGAAGTTGTGACTAAGAATAAATTTGAGCAGACCGTTTTTCTCAAAATGTACACGATTTTCATCTATGAAAAGATATGAAGAATTTTTGAAACTAGATAGGGTTTAAACTAGATAAAAAAAATACAGAGCAATGACTATTTTGGACTTGGAATTTAAATATTATCATCTATCTTTCTAGAAAATTTTAGATTCTCATATTCTTGGAAACTCACCAACCGGATTCATTGGTGACTTTTTCCGAAAAAAAAACTAAAATTCACAATCTAGCTCAATTTGAGGCGGATCTTTTCTAACTAATCATTTTCTCTCAAAAAAGGGTCAACTTTCCAAAACTCTAAAAAAATCCCCCTCTAGCTTAATTTCGTGTGAAAGATGATCTCGGGGATCTGCCCGTCCTCGACACTCGTGCCGTTGTTGTTGACGGCCGCGTAGGTGAATTGGAACGTCACTCCTGTCGGTGCGTGAACGATTCGTCTCAACCCCTTCGTGCCGTAGTGCGTGTCCGCTCCCTGAAAATCGATAATTTTTTTTTTTGATTTCTTAATTTTTTGAATATGTCTCAAAATTTGTTAGTGACAGCGCCTAAGAAATCAAGTTTGAAAGGAGTCAATGTTTGGTTACCTTCTTGGCAATTTTTGAATATGTTTCAGAATTTCTAGAAAATATTCAAAAGAATCTATATCTAATTCACCATGCAGTAGATTATATATTTTAAAAATCATGTAAATAGAACGTTTTTTAGAATGTTGAGAAAGTCTTTTTTCGGTTATTTTAAAACGTTACAAAATTTCAATCAGAAATTTCAAAAATCAATTTTATCGTTTTTGAACTGTCGCCATAACACAGAATAATTTCCTATTAAAATAGTAGAGAAAAATCGTTTTTTTCTTCAATTTCTAACCTTCAAACAAGCACTGGCGATGTAAGTCACTCCCGGGTTGATGTGGACGGGCTCGCGGAACATGACCCGACTCGTGGACGAGGAGCCGTCCGACACGAAACTCGTCGAGTTCGCAGCCAGCGTGTTGCCCGTTCCGCAGTGGATTATCTGAATTTTTCTGTTTAATTTGAGTTTAAAGTTCTCTGAAGAGACCATCAATCGAACAATTTCACGACTTTTTTTTTCGATATTTTTGGAACGCATTTAAAATGAAGTGATAGAATTTCTTATAAAAGTTTTTTTTTCATTTATTTTTGACAATTCAATATCTAAAACCATGATTGCAAATATCATCGTATTTTTAGAATTGTTGAAACGTATTCTTGAAGTTTGAAACAGGCTAATTTACGCTACACTGATAAAATGCCAGCATAGAGTGGTTCAACATTGCCAAAGACATATTTTGAACAATTTTCCAAATTTGTCAAAAATCCTTTGAAAATTAACCTCTATCGTCGCCTCGTATTCTTCTGCTCCGTTTACCGATCCGAAGAGTCCGAAACCGACGATGTAAATGTTTCTATCGACGGTGAATCTACAAATTTTCAGTTTCTTTTTTTTCTAAAAAAAATCAAAATTTTAAATTTTACTTGATCCGATCCGACGTCCCGTTGTATCCCCATCTTGTTTCGATCCGCTGGAACCGATTCACCACGTTTTCTGAGCCGGGAATGGCTGCTCGGGGTCTGGAAATTAATTTGGTTTTATTTTATTTAAAAATATTTTATTCTTATTTTTTTGAAGAAAGATCTCACTTATCAATGAACCCGGACGATGGCTTTGGGTTGACTGTGAAGTGAAGGAACAGATCAAGTGCCTGCCGATCGGAAAGGAGGCCGCTTTGGGCTGAAATTTTGATTATTCTTTTTATATTCTTATTTTTTAAAAGCTTCAACCTGGTCCCTGAGCGAATTCCTCGACAGTCATCAATGGATAGCGTATTAAGTTCAAAGCTCGACCGAGAGCCTGAATTTTCAATTCTTTCAATTTTCGACAAGTTCATAATTTCACTTCTCTCTTGTTGTTCGGGTTGACATCGAGCCCCTTCCTTCGACACTCTTCCGAAGCCCATCGAACCATCGCCTGGAATAAAAATCAGCTTTCTTGCTAATTCGAGAATATTTTACTTTTGAATAGTTTTGATCAAGCAATTTCGTACGCTTTGAAATAATCAATTCTCCAAACTTTTATCACAATTCATTGAAACATAATAAATCGTGAATATTTTGAACAATAAATGAAATTTTTCCCCTACCTTTATTTTGATCGTTTTACAAGAATATCTTAAAACCTACATGAAACAGACTGGCCTCCCTGACCCTCAAAGTGTCCCTGCTCAGCACCGCACAGAGGGTTTCTTGGTCGATTTCCGTGAATCCTGAAATTAAAAAATTTATATTTTTAAAAAATTTATTCTTCCATTTTTAAATTTGTAAACAATTTCTTTTAAATCGCACCTTCCCCATTCAGTGCGTCATTCGTGCTTTTATCGATTATTTCCAGACAGAGTTGCTCAAGTTGGCGCTCATCGAAAAGGCGGGCCTAAAAATGTTGTTTAAATTTTAATTATTTCAAAGTTTTTTTCGTCAAAATTCCAATTCTGACCTGACTGAGTAGCATAAACGAATTGTCGGCTCCCAAATTCTGCTTCAGGAAGTCGATACACGCCATCTCCAAGGCGGGGACGCCGTATTTCTTCGCTGAAAAGTCATATTTGTTCACTTTCATTCCTAGCGATGCTATCAACAAAATCGGCTAGTTCAATTTGAATTTCTAGAATTTTTGAAACACATCTACTTGCAAATCCATAAATTTTCAATTATCATTTTGTCCATTTTTTCGATCGAGCATTAAACACTTTTTAAATATTCTCAATTTATCAAAAACTAGAAACTTATTACTTTCATTTTCAGGAAAAATGAATGAATTATATTTTTTTAAAAATACCAGTGTATAAAGTGGTCATAACAGATTCGGCTCCAATATTTACATCATCTGTGTAGAGGTACTTCAGAAGCGTCAGGAAGGCCGAGGGCTCCACGTCTGGCAACTCGATTTCCAACGCATCTAAACTTTCCCTTTATTTTTCAAATTTTGTTCTTTATTTTTTCTACTCAACTCAAATCGCTATTTTCTTATGATTTCTGGAATTTCGATTTTTTTTGTTGTATTTTTAGTGAAAATGATTTTTTTCAGAAATAATAAGAACAAATCCAACCTTTAGAATCTGGAGCCAACCCGCCCTTGAACATGGCCTCGAAAATGTTCGACCCGATCCACAAAATGAATGTGTGACCGGGAATTCTCTGAAAATCTTGTTTTCATTTTGAATTTTTTTTCTTAGCTCAGCTTATAGAACTTCCAATATTTCTTATGAAAACCTCGTTTATTCCAATAAAATTTGAAACTTATTCCAATCATTTAGAACTTTTTAATTTATCAAAATTCCACTAAAATGTAATAACTATCGTAGAGGGGTTCTATTCTTTCATTTCTATACGTTTTGAAACATATTCAAAACTCATAGAATAAAATATTAAAAAATCAATCTTTCTAAAAAAAAATCTACCTGTCTCTGTTCGTCCTTGCCGACAAGAAAGTACACGTCTGCGTGGATGTCGTTGTTGTAGAGATAGGCGACTCTTTCCTTGAGCGAGGACATCGAAGCCTGCCACCCCAAAGGCGCATCCCCGGCTGCGTTTGCCGCGAGTTGGCCTGCAATTTTTTTTTTTAAATTTAAAATTTAAATTTAGTATTCTTTTTTAGATTAACGATTTCTTCAGAAAGGTTCTTTATTTTTAATTCTAGTTATTTAAAAAAAAAAATACAAAAAGAACTGACGACTTTCCACCAGGGATGATTTGGGCCGCCTTCCGATTGCTATCAAATTGTGTTGCGGCGGTTCCACGAGGGATTTGCTGGCTGAAACATAAAAAATAGAATCGATTTTAACAATAATTCAAAATTTCGGAACTTTAAAAAGGTGTTTTTTTAAATAAAAAAATTCCTACCCGGCAAAATATTGACCGCTCTCGTTTCACTCGAGTTAGACCACTTGTTGAGGTGTTCCCATTTGAGGGTTGAATTCGCCTGATTTCCGGAAGAATTTGCAGAATTCATCACGTTCGCCGTCGGGGAATTCCGGTTCTGCTGCACCACCAAATCGTCATCATCCTCGTCTTCGTAGATCCGACGCAGATTCGCCCGCTCCAATTCACGCATCATCGTCTGTCAATTCAAATTTGATAAACCAAGTTTAAAGGGAATTCGTCATTTTTGAACTATCAGTGAAACATATGCTCGAATTGAGTCATATTTCGAATATAAAAACTTGAGAATTGGCTAGAACCATTCTAGAAGAAATTGATGATAATTTATGAGATTTCAATGAAACATATCCCAAAATTTCCATATTTTTAAAATAAAACTCCAAACCTTTTCAGCGGAAGGACTATGCAACCACAACTCGTCTTCCTCTGCCGCTCGTCTGGAGCTCGAGGGAGAGTCGCTGAAAAATTCGAATTTAATTTTTCGAAGATCAAAAATTAATTCTAATCTACCCGAAAGTGTTTCGAGCAAATATGAAAATTGCGATTTCAACTTTTATCTTCCATGGAAAAAAATTCGAAAATCTCAAAAACAGACCTAGAAGACGCGCCCTGATTGAGGAGCGACGTCTCATCGCCTAGAAAGTCGATGATGCCTTTCAGATTCGGAACGGGGGCGAGGTTTTCGGCGACCACTGAAAAAAGAAGATTTTCTTCGAATTTATAAATTTGGAAATAGCCCCATGTAAAATCATTTTCCCTCTAAAAATTTGATATTTAAAAGTTTTCAAAATGATTCAATCCATTTTTCCATTGGTATCAATCAATCAACATACTGTACAGATGCTGGAACCGTGATATTTCAAGATATTTTGAAACATAGCAAAATTTTGAAAAAGAATAGGATTTTGAAAGAAAAGTCTAATTTTCAAAATTTACCCGAGCTGAGCGTCGAGAGTTCTGCATTGGCTGGTGCCCTCCAGGGCTGTTGTTGAGTCTCAGTTGACGGGTTGGTATTTACTCCGGCTTGTCGACTGAAAAGTTACTTTTTTGAACTTTGCAATTTTTAATTAAAACAGCATGGCTAACCGAACAGTTGAACTAAATTATTTCCATTCAAAATTTAATTTACTTTGATACTATTTCATTTGTTTTTTGCAGATATTTTAAATTTTTACTATTTCTAACTAAAGAAACATGGGTAAATGAAAAATTGAAGTAAACGTTTCCTACTGAAATTAAACTTTCTTTGAAACTTGTTTCATTCATTTTCCAGATTCTTTATTTCAGAAAAAAATCACCTTAAATTTCCCAGAGCATCCGAAATTTGCTGTTGGTTTTCTTCATTTTCTTCCGACTGTGGATCGCTGTTTTGCTCCTCTGGCATAGGGCGAGTTTTCTGAGTCTGAAAGTTAATCTTTCGAAAAACAATCCCAAATCTAATTTTGATTGAAATGCAATTATTTGAAATATTGAATGGGTGATTTTTGTAAAAAAAATTAGAAATTTGAATTATTTGAAGAAAAAAATTATCTAGAGAGGACGATCTTTGTAAATTCCAGAAATTTAGGTATGATTGGAAAAGAATAAAATCTAAACTCTGACCGTCGCTCCTTTATTGGCTCCTGAAGCTACTCCTTGATTGCCCGAATTCGCCTGCGCCTGATTAGTCTTTGCACCTTGAGTGGACCTCTTTCGCATCCTCAAAACAATAAATTTCTTATCAGTAATCAGTAACTCATTGATTTATTTTTATTTCGTTTGTTTTTTATAATTTTAAACCCAACGTCTAAGGTATTGAGATTTTCAGAATTGGATTTTAATTTCATTTCGATGTGAAACTTATTTCAAATGTTTAATTCTTGACCAACCTTTATTTTGAAGTCCCAGAATGTTCACTTGATCTGTTTGTCTATGCAAAGCGCACTGGCTCTATAATTCGAGTATTAAAAATAAAAATTTTTAAATTCAAAGATATGACTCCGGATTTAAAACCGGTTCGAAATTTCAGAAACTTTAAAAAAGTTTAAAATCCAACAACCTTAATCTCAGCACAATTAAAAAAGCCAACAATAAAAATCTGATCATCAAAAAGAGATAAGTTATCACTGGAAAAAGGAAATTCAAACGAAAATTAGAATAAAGGAATTTCTTTCAAAAATCATAGAGAAACAAATGAAATGAAAGAGTTAAAATTGTCTGAAAAAAAAGTATAAAAATAAGATAATGAAGAGCACGGTTTTGCTATTTTTGATGACATCCCAAAAAATCTTTAAAAATGGTGCCCCATTATTTTTTCTTGTCGCCCTTCTCGCCCAAATCCTCGATGTTCTCTTCGCTGATCACGGGCCATTTCGCGGGAATCAGATCGAAGAGATCGTCTTTCACATCGCCCTGCAATTTTTTAAATTTCTTATATTTTTATTGATCGAGTTATGTTATATTGATAAATTGAATAGATTCTAGTTTTTGAAAGTTCAATAGCATGGTTGCAAGCGTTACATTAAAAAGATGAATTGCCAGAATTTGATCGGGTTAAGTTTCATAGAGACGTGGAATAAATATAATTTTAAAGAACTTTAATTTATGAGACATTTTGTCCAAACTATTAAAAAAAAATTCAATAATAATACTCTACGAAGTGAATCAACTATGTTTCATAAAAAAGCAAGACATAAAGCATTTTTACCAAGTTTCAGTAGGTATTTGACAACTTATTTTTATGAGAAAAATCAACTTTTCTCCAAACCTGAATAACGATTTCATCGGTGCCCCGCACCGAACTGCCGCACGCGAATTTCTGCGAGAACGTTTTGGCCGCCACTTTCAGATCGATATCTGAAAAATTAGCATAAATAAGAACAATTAAAAATGTTCTATTTCTCTATTCAAACTTTACAAAGCTAAAAAGGGAAAAAATCAAGTAAAATAATTGAAAAACCTAATTTCATTTAAAACTCGACGAAATTTTACTATTTTCGAGAAGGACAATGAAAATATACCGAATCCAGCCAATCCTTTGATGACGGTGACACTCTTTTTGCCTCGTGGCTCCCGAAGCAGCGTCACTTTTCCGTTGCCTTCAGGCTTCTTTTTCTCGACCTAAATTTGTTTCTTCTCAATTAAAAATTGAATTTTTCAGATACGTTTCAGAATTTCATTATATTCATCAAAGTTCATTATGACCGCTATCCATAAATCAAACAATACAACATTTAGCATAGATACCATATTTCCCTCGTACATTACGGCAATTACACACTAGGATTTAAAGTATACGACTTTTCTATTGAGAAAAATTATGTGTTTCAAAAATACTCAAATTAAGTGAAAGAATTTTGTATTGATCGCAATGGCATAGAAGATAGCAAATATTTTTCTATTAAATATATTCTTTTACAATCAAAGATTCCATAAAATGAATGAGAAAATTAGTTTGAATATTTTTAAAATAAATAGAATATAAAGAAAGAGTACCGACCTTGGGTTTAACAATTCCCCGACCACCCCTCCTGCTTTTCTTCTTCTCATCGCCCTCATCTCCCTCGTCGTCTTTGTCATCCACATTCAGACCTTCGAGAAGTTCTGAAAATTCACTTTTTCCGATTTTCAACAATATCTAATTTATCAAAGTTTCAATAAAAGCAAATACTTGAAATTGAAAAAGGAAGAGATAATACTGATGAATGATGTGGAAAGTGAAAAAAAAAACATTTCAGATTTTAAACAAAATTTAAAGATAAAATGTTTACCCGGTGCATGCTCGGTGGCCCAGACTCTGCAAGCGTCGGCCATCCCCGAGTACTCGCAGTATTCGAACGGCATCGAGCAGGCTAAAATGCCGACAATAAAATTGATAAAATCATTTTTCTAGATTCCTACATTTAACACTACGTTAATAAAATTAAAGTCATTTTGCAATTTTACACCTTTTTTGAAACAAATCGCATTCAATTTTCAAATCATCTTCAACACATTAGTTGTCATATCAAATGAATGTGGCCTTTTCAATTTTATGAAACATAGAAAACTTAATTTGAATTCTTCATGGAATAATAATCGCTTACAAACACCATATTCTTTCAAAATAAGTCTTTTTTTAAAAAATATAAACCAATTTTACCTCCACAATAGGTGACTTTGAGCGGATAGGCGACGCCTTCGGTGGGCCCGGGCGCGAGGCACACGGTGGGCGTCGAGTCGAAGCCTTCTGAAATAGTTTTCATAAGGCTCCCTGTATTTACAGACGGATATTAGGGGTAGTTTTGGGTAGGGAGCACAGGAAGAAAGAAAAGACCGTTTATAAATAAAATCGTGTCTGTAAATGTAGAAGGCTTTTTTCATAATTATTTTAGGGCAAAATTCATTTTGACTTTTGGCTCAAAATTAATAGATTTTAAAACTCCTACCCATAGTTAATTTTTTTTTAATGAATTAAGTACCTGAAGCCATATTTTCAATCGCGACGTCACCTTCTTCTGACATTTTTTGATTTTCTGAAATTAAAAAAATAGCGTTCTATTATCTTTAAAAAATGTAAATTCAAAGATATTTCAACGTTTAAAACGTCGTATTTCTAAAACTATTTCATAAAAGATGGAAAAAAAAACAATCCTTTAATGAAATACCGAGTTAAGGCAAAGTTGTCTGACAATACGTTTCAAAGTTCTTATCACAGATGTGAAATTAGCTAAGCTAGAGCGGTTTGAGTGATATCACAGGAAAATCGAATAGAGCTGAAAGATTTTCAATGCACAATCTTAAAAAATCGGATCTAGGGAAGCTATGTCGGATCAATTTTCAAAAATTGCGATCCCAAAACAATCCGACATAAGTCCTCCTAGATCAAAATAAATCCAACCAATACTGTTCGTAAAATCATTTTGACAAGACTTATCACTATTTTGATAAAGACAATTAGCTCTTAATTACCGCAATTATCACTAATTGCCGACAATTAGTTTGAAATACTGAATAGATAATAATTACCCATTTCCCAAAGTAATACAATGCAAAACCAAAGAAAACAATAAATATGATCGAATTTTGTTTTGTTGCACGCTTTTTAATGGCAATTTGATAGATGTTTCAAAATTTTTGATTTTCAAGGAAATATTTCAAAGGATCCTTGAAAATCAAAAAATTCTGATGCGCTTTCAGAATAAAAAAACCCTCCAATTAAAGTATAATCATCGAACGAGAAATTAGACTAGAAATTATAAAGATCACTAAAAAATTTACACTTTTGAGTACTTCGGCATTTGGAGCAAGTAAAAACGATTGCAAAATCGTTTAGTTTGATTAGAAATTGATTTTTGAAAACCCACGGAAGAAATTGAGACAAAGATAAAATCCTGAAAAATCAAAGGGGCGAATTTCCAATTTTTGAAAGGGCACCTCTTTTCATTTTTTCCCAACAACAAACCAAAACCAAGCAAAATATACTATCACAGAAAATGAAAATAATAATTCTCTAAAAATCACTTTTCGCAATTTCCAATGCAATTTCGTTCTAAAATCCTACTGAATTTGGCTTTAATATGAGAAAACTTGACTACAAATATTTTTCAAAACTGATTAGTGGTTTTCGCGTATGACTAAAATATGATGGTTTTTGTAAGTTTTAAAAATAAGTGGACTATTCGATAATTCTAAAAAGATACAAAAAGAAATCGTTTTAAAATGTCACTTATTTTCCTCTACTAGGTTGTTTCTTCTAAGAATAAAAAACAACTCTTCACAAATCTCAAAATCCTTTTCAATATAGCTCGCTTATTTTCTACCTTTAGATTTTGAAGAAAAATCGAACTTACCTTTCTCTGAAATAATTTCGACTTGATACTTACAGGTCCGACCTTATTTCCCTCATTTATTGGGATCGACGAATCTCCACTTCTGGTGATCATTCCGCGAGTCGCAATTCGTCACGATCACATCGTCTGATTGCTTCAGACCATCGGTGGAAAGGCACAACCCCGATCGCGTGTTCCGCAGAAGTTGACCCTGGAAGTTTCATTTTGGGAATTCTAATAGGCTGATTGAAAAGTGGCTCATTTCCACCATTTCGATCAACGAATAAGAGGCAGAATCGGGGTCCCGAATCTCGCGAACCGTGCGCCGTTTACGCGTTTTGACTATATCATCGTTCTCAGCGACCTCGATTTGGCATGTGGATAAAGGGTAAGGAATCAACCAAATCGAAAGACGTCAAGGTGAAACGTTCCCTTGTAAAAATTTCAAATGTTTCAAAAAAATCATAAAAACTCAAATCGAGATTCCACTTTTAATAAGAACAAAAGAATCTCAAAAATCTAAAACCCAACCTCATAGGTCCACTTGTCGCTGCCCCCGTGGCAGTGGGTCATCATGACGGTGCCCCTTTCCTGATCTCGGCCCACCATGGCCTGAGCACAGTTCGTCTCTCGTCTTAAGTGGCCCTCGTTCGACAGAGACATTTGCTGAAAGTTTTAGTTTTTAACTAAAGTAGAAGGGGGTTATTAATATACGCGCGCGGGTTTTTGTCAATTATCGTTAATTGGCGAGAAGGTCGATATTCGTGCAGAGCAATTAGAAATCGAATTTGTAGCGAAATAGCGAGTCGCGTAGAAGAGAAACAAGAGACGAATAGTGTAATTTTTGAATATTTTTTTGACCCTACCTGCGGAGCTGATCCCTTGCCCTGACAAGGGAAGACGCCCAAAGTATGGGACATTTTCTCGTCTTTCTGCAGGGTATCGATGCACATTCTGTAGCCGTCCACGAAGGTGTAGAGCTGAAAATTTTTTTATTTTTTCTGTAGGAAATTAAGTAAAAAATATAATTTCCCATTTTTGCTTGGAAAGAATAAATTCTTCGCAATTTGTCGAAAAAAATTACCGTTCCATAAGCCTGGACGTTCTCATCGAAGACGAACTTGCCGGAAATAACATTGTCGAGGTACCATTTGAAGGGTTTGCACTTCAGCTTCTCCCTCAATTCCTTTCTCGATGTTAGGTCGCCCACATCTTTGTCCTAGATTTTTTATTTTTATTCTTTTTTCTTCAATTGTTCTTTTCGCCCAAACTTTCTTTATTTTTCGATTCTTGTAAAGTTCATCCACTTTTAAATCAAAGAGCTAGTGGATGAGAGAAAGTGAACTTTCATAATAAAAGATCGTAGAATTAGGTGAAATTTAAAAGGGTTCTTTTTCAAGAGTGAGATAAAAGTTTAAACAAATACCTTCAAATCACTCCTGTGCATGTAGTAGAGCCTCTTATAATCGTCCATCCAAACCTCGGCCAGCCGTTTCGAATTCGTCCCGTGCACGTCTTTGTTGTTGTTTCTTCCTTAAATTCGAATCTTCATTTTTTTATTTTAAAATCTAGAAATCTAATAATTTTTCGTCATTTTTTAATCCAGAGATACCGAGAAAAAAATCATAGGTTCGATAAAAATGCGATTTTTAATCAAACTCTGAAACCTACCCGTCATGTTGTATGGATGCCCCGCTCTGAAGATGTGACCCACGTGAGAACAGGGAATGAACTCGATAGAGCCTCCGCACGTCCAAGCTCTATAAGTTTTTTGGAGTAGATTTTAATTTCTAGCCCCAAATTTGATTTTTAATAACCCCAGGATTAAAATATTTCAGTTTCGCACCTGAAGGATATCTCCAGATTCTCTCCGCCCCAAATGTCCATTTCTTCGTCGTAACCTCCAACTGCGAAAAAGTACTCTTTATCTGCAGCTAACAGGCCGCCCGCCATGGTTGGGGATCTGAAATAATTACACTTTATGGAAAAAGATAAGTTTCAAATTTTCGTGAAAATTTGATAATTTCAGATCAACATAATTTCACAAGTTTTTTTGCAAAACTTAAAGATAAGTTTCAAAATTCATTCAAATAAAAAAATGAAGTGATAAGTAATCTTTATGCCAGTTAGCGTCATTAAGAGTGTTTCGTTAAAAACTAATAAAATCATAGTTTGAAAAATAGGAAAAGTCTCCTACCTAATATGATCAGTGGGACTTTTGCGTCGTTGCTGCTCTTTTTGAGACATCGATTCCCAAGTGAAGTGGAGCGCCCAAGAAAATCCTGCAATTTAAAATGCTAATATTCTACGTTTCAAAACGACTAAACTATTATCATTACTCGAACAGTTGATAAAATAGTACCAGCTCCAGCAAAAAAACTCAAATGAAAGAAAACGTTCATAAATGCAGATATTTTTTTTCAATTTAGGCCGATATGATTTTCATGCATGTTCAAATGTTTCAAATATCATCATCAGGGTTGCAACTTTTTTACACGACACGACACGATTGCCAATCATGCCGTGTCGTGTATTGAATCGTGTACAAAATTTGCAACCCTGATCATCATCTTTTTCATTTAAAAAAATGTTTTTTTAAAAGAAGAGGAAAAACGGGTCTTACCTCCCACAGCCGTGGCGTAAGGATCCCCGTGGTACGCCATGGTCTCTGCCGCGATGCTATCGATCATCGGGCACAGAATCGCAGTCCTTTTTTCGGCAATTCTCGCCACAAGTGGTTCCAGCCAACCGGTCGTAGCCTCACAGTGCGAGTCCAGGAAGACCACAACCTGAAAAATACCTTTATTTTTTCGATAAATTCTTCTTTTTTTTATAAAATATCGGAAAATGTTCGAAATTTTTAAACAGCTAAAATATTTGATATTTTTTTAGAAAAAAAACATTGAATTTTTGAAAAATAAATGATAAAAACCTGTCCAGTGGCTTCCTTCGCTCCAGCCAGTTTTGCTCGAATAAGCCCGTGCCGAACTGTCTTTCGAACTAATTTGACTAACCCGCCAAATCGCTTGATGTACTCGTCAAGATGGCCTTTGAGCTCTTCTGGAAATGGAAAATTTAGGCTTAGAAGATTTAAAAATAAAATTTGAGCTCTTAAAGAATTTTAATAGCAATTTTCAAACGCAAAATGCGATTACTTGACAAATAAGAACTTTGAAACTTATCCAGGAATTTTTTCTGAAAGCAAAGAAATTAAAAAAGCGAAGATAAAATGTTCAATAAAATAAAAAAAAATATATTTGCGATAAGAATTGACTAGGAAAAATGATAAAAATTAGAAATAAAAAGAAACACATTCTTACCCCTTTGACTGTTATCATCGAGTAGAACGACTTCCTTGAGGAGTTCTGGAGGACTTCTGTTCACGACGGAGTGCACCGTTCGCATCAGGGGCGTCCACGCCTCGTCCGTGAAGATGATCACCACGGAGGCCTCAAAATTTGAACATTAAAACATATAAATAGAGAAATTTTCTAGATTGATATTGTGGTAACTTGTAATAATCGGTTGTGCCGATTATTCAATTACACAGAGCTAATTTGG
>LIAE01007044.1:20760-39801 GCA_002287525.1 Diploscapter pachys
CAGGTACATTCGACACTCCGTTCTACCTACTCCCGGACCGGTCCCGGACTACTACATCCTCAACTCTCCACACCCTCTCTCTCTCTCTCTACCCTCGATCGTTTATCTCGCACCTAAGGCAATAAACGATTCATCCCGAGATTGTTTGTATTGATTGCTAAACCATATTTGTACATATACAAAAGTGGCGCAGTCTAACATGATCGGACCTACGAAAGCTCGGAAGTCGACTGGCATGGCAATGGCGAAAATGGCGACGACAAGAACTACCGGAACGAGGCCGTTGATAAAAGGGAAGATGGGCAAGGCGGTCGAACCGCTGCCCGTCGTGTTCATCAACATGGTCGAAGACGAGACTACTCCGAAGGCGTCTAAGAGCCGTACGAGATCTGTGTTTCCGCAGATTCGTGGGCCTGGGGCGTACCTTTCTCCACAAGATTGGGCAACGTACGAGCGTTTCCTGAAAATGTTTGTGGACGATCTTCGTCTTGACGAAGACAAGGCAAAGGTGCGAGCGGCATTGGCAGAGATCGGCCAGAAGGCCTACGCGGAAGTACGAGGCTCCGTGGGCATCGAAGGCAAGTACCCGGAGGACCTGGGTTACGATGAACTGCTGAAGCTGTTTCGTTCGCACTACATGCCGAAGAAGCTGAAACTGGCGGAACGCGTCAAGCTGCTCCATCTCAAACAGGCCGAGGGGCAGTCGATGCAGGATTTCCTGCACGAACTGCAGCGTCAAGCAGAAGTATGTCAGCTGGATGTGATCGGTGGTGCCGAGAAACAGCGTGACTTGCTGCTGACGTTGGTCTTTGCGGCCGGCTGCAAATCCGAAAAGTTCCGTAGAGAGATGCTCTCCAAAGGAACTGCCACTGTC
The DNA here is from genome assembly GCA_002287525.1 of Diploscapter pachys. NCBI lineage: Eukaryota > Metazoa > Nematoda > Chromadorea > Rhabditida > Rhabditidae > Diploscapter > Diploscapter pachys. The sequence goes on from LIAE01007044.1 coordinate 21,635, forward strand.
GAAGACTTGGCAAGGGATGTGCAGACGTTCGAGGTCGCTGAGAAGGAGAACAAACGCATGGGCCAGCAAAAGCCTCGTCTCGTAGCGGGAGTGTTCAAGTCGCACAAGGGCAAGGCATGGCCGAAGTCCAAGAAATCGACGAAGTTCCAGAAGAAGAACGTCAGGGGGACGTGCTTCAACTGTGGCAAGTCGGGACATTTCGCAGCCAAATGCCGGTTGAAGAAGAAGCCGATGGGAGACGGGAAGATGTTCGGAGGAAAGCGGAAGGGCAGAACGGGCAGGAAGAAGATCCACGAGGTCGAGCAAGAGGCGGAGGATTCCTCGTGGGACGAAGTCTTCGCAGTTCGAACCAGTCGTGGAGTTCACGGTGTGAGGCCGTGCGTGATTCCAATTCGAGTAAACGGAAAGTATGTGCCGTTCGAATTGGACACGGGTGCCGCCATTTCGTTGGTGAACGAGAAGGCGTGGCGAGAGCTGTCGTGTCCGCAGCTGAAGCCCTCGAACTTGTTAGCGAGGACTATTACCCGTGAAGCGATTCCATTTCTGGGGACGTTCGAAGCGTCTACCCAGCTGAATGGAAAGGCCGCGCAAGTCAAGGTGTACGTGGCGCCGAAGGCAGCGAACAACTTGTGCGGAAGGGACATGATCGATGCACTCAACATCGATTTGGGCCCGTGGTATAGGACATCGGACGTATTCGGTGTGAAAACGGCTGAGAGATTGGACGCAATCCTCGAAGAGCACAGTGAGGTGTTCAAGTCGGGCCTAGGCACCTATACCAAAGGAGTGGCTAGCTTGAGGTTCAAGTCTAGACCCGAGCCCAAGTTCATCAGAGTACGTAATGTGGCGTACGCGCTGAAGCCATTGGTGGAGAGGAGACTCCAGGAATGGCAGAAGCAAGGCATTCTCGAACCGGTGGATCATTCCATGTGGGCATCGGCACTAGTGATCGTTCCGAAGGCTGGAGGAAAGGACGTGAGGATCTGTGGCGATTTCAAGCAGACAGTCAATCCCCAGTTGGACATCAACCAGTACCCGCTGCCGAAGCCCGAGGAACTGTTTCACGCGCTGAATGGAGGAAAGAAGTTCTCCAAGATCGATCTCAAGGACGCGTATCTGCAAGTGAAACTGGACGAGAGATCCAAGAGTGTGGTCGTCATCAACACTCACAAAGGATTATTCCGTTTCACGCGGCTACCGTTCGGAATTGCATCAGCTCCGGCGATCTTCCAAAAGCTCATGGAGGAGGTGTTCCAGGGGCTGGAGGGAGTAATCGTCTACCTGGACGACATTGTGATCACTGCGTCGGACGATTCGACGCATCTGCGGCGCCTCGAAGAAGTGTTGAAGAGGTTGAAGCAGAGTGGACTTCGATTGAAGAAGGAGAAGTGTGCGTTCCTGAGTACGAGGATTGCGTATTTGGGACACGTTGTTGATGCAGGTGGCATCCACACTGATCCGAAGAAGGTTGAGGCCATTCTGAAGATGCCCTATCCGACCGATGTCAAGGGGCTGATGTCCTTTCTCGGCATGGTTGGATATTACGGCAAATTCATACCCAACCTATCGACACTGGCTGGACCGCTCAATCACCTGAGGCGTCAGGACGTTGAGTGGAAGTGGACGACTGTGGAACAAGCCGCTGTGGACGACATCAAGAAGGTGCTTGCAGCCAGCAGCACGTTGGCACATTTCGATCCGGTGGTGCCGATCGTCTTGGCCACGGATGCGTCCGAATACGGGATTGGAGCAGTCATCTACCATCGGTACAGCGATGGCATGGAAAAGGTGATCGAGTACGCGTCTCGGTCGCTGACAGCCGCAGAGCGGAATTACGCCCAAATTGAGAAGGAAGCTTTGGGGATCGTCTACGGTGTAGAACGTTTCCAGCAGTACCTCTATGGACGTAAATTCCTCATGCTCACTGATCACAAGCCGCTCCTGAAGATCTTTGGACCGAAGGAAGGATTGCCAGTCGTGGCAATGAAACGGCTCCATAGATGGGCGATTAGGCTCATGGCATACTCGTACGATATCGAGTATCGTAGGACCAGCGAATTTGGGAACGCGGATGGACTGTCGCGTTTGCCGAATGCTGAAGAGAAGCCTACAACCATGACGATGTGGATGGAGGCAACCATCAGTCGTATTCAAGGCGAGGTGATGAATAAAATGCCTATCACATCCGAAGTCGTGGCAGCCGAGACGGAGTCTGATGAAGTGCTGAAGCAGATCGTTCAGATGATCAAAGGCCATAGGAGTTGGCCCGAGGTCAGGCGTGGAGACAGATTCGCACCCTACGTGAAGGAAAGAGACAGGCTGTCTGTGCACGAGGGTTGCGTACTGTTTGATCATCGGGTCGTGATTCCGGAGAAACTGCAAGTGAGGCTGATCGAGTTGTTGCACGAGAACCACTACGGGGTATCTCGAATGAAAAGCTACGCTCGTTCATGCATGTGGTTTCCGGGAATGAATGCCAAAATTGAGCAGCACGCCAAGTCGTGCGAGAAATGTGCAGCGAGTGGGAGGGATCCGACTCGTGTGCCACTCAAACCCTGGCAGGCTCCGACAGAAGCATGGGAACGTATTCACATCGACTTCTGCGGACCGACGGCGAACAAGATGTGGCTTATAGTGGTGGATGCTATGTCCAAATGGCCGGAGGCCATCCCTATGAGTAGCACCAGTGCCGAGGCTACGGCTCGTGCGCTGAGCAGAGTGTTCGCCACGCACGGATTTCCGAAGGCGATAGTGTCAGACAACGGACCGCAGTTCACCTCGGAGGAGTTCGAAGGATTCTGCAAGGAGAGAGGGATCCGTCACATTCTGACACCGCCGTATCATCCCCAGTCCAATGGTGAAGCCGAACGATTCGTGCAGACCTTCAAGAACCATTTGGAGAAGGGCCTGACGAGCGGCAGAACACTGGATATGCTGGTGGCGGAAATACTGATGCAGTACAGAGTCACGGAGCATCCTGCGACAGGAGTGGCACCAGCACAGCTCATGCTAGGACGGAAGCCTAGAACTAAGCTGGATCTGATCAGACCGGAAGTCGGGAAGACGATGATCGAACACCGGGAAGCCTACACCAAGCGGATGATCCGCAATCACGATAAAAAGTGCCGTGAAAAGACGTTCAAGGAGTTGGACGTAGTCATGGTAAAAAACTATCGTGAGGGTCATAAGTGGGTGAAAGGTGTCGTGATCAAAGTCTGTGGAGCTCGGTGGTATCGAGTGAAAACCGACTGCGGAACGTGGAAGCGCCATGCGAATCAGATCAAGCATTTCGAAGGCGAAATCGTGCCCACTCGGATGGAAGTGCCGAGTGAAGACGTGGCAAACCCACAGGAGGTGGTGCCGGAAGGAAAATCGGAAGTTGGGAGGCCGATTTTGCGTGATCGACAGAGGTTGAGAGCTCCGCAAAGGTATACGCCGGAGATTGAAGCACGCAGGAGCGTGCGCTTCATCAACTAGTCGATCCGGAAGCTGCAAAGTAGGGACGTTTTTGCCCTACATTGGCAGCATGGACTGCGGAGGTTTCGCAGTAGTAGGCGTATGAGTCGCCAAAATATTATTAGGCGTAGTTTGCGCCAAAATAACGTATGTTTGCGTTAAAGAGAGGAGAGGATTGGAGTAGAGTAGATACACAATTTGAATACACCAGTATAAGACTGTCTATATAAGGCGGAAAATGGAAGTATTAGCTATTTTCCGTTCAGCAGCAACCAGGAATGGGTCGTTCTCAGAGAAATCGCTCCCGCACGCGTTCGCCGAAACGTCCGTCGACCTCGAGTCGCGAGCATAGGGACGTCAAGCCTAGCTCGGGAAGACAGAGAGAAGACGGAGATGAGCTGGAGAAGCAGAGGCAGCTCGTGAAGCTTGTCGTCGCAGAGATGTCGAAGCAGCCGCAGCAGGCCTCGGTCAGCAGAAGCAAGCGCCAGTCGAAGCAGAACGCGAGCGACAGAGGGAAACGCCAGGATCAGCCCAAGGACGCCAAGGAATCCGTGCCGAGAGTGGGGGATGACACTGCGGATACTTCCACTAGGGTTTTCACCCGTGGCAATTTTATTCGCAGCAGATTCGAGGCACTCGAGGCTGAGATCAAGGCGAATGGGGCGAAGGTGGACGCTGTTCTTGCGGCCGTCACCGAGATCAAAGGCTGTCTGTCGGAGCTGATGAAGGGCGAAGACCAAGCTGAGGCGGGCGATGAACAGATGGAGACGACCGGAACCAATGAGGTAGGAGGCCTCAGTTGGGCTCGCATAATGTCGGAGGACGCCGACATGAATGCGAAACTCATAGCCGATTCCCAGGCGAGTGGAGCCGGAAGTCCCGATATCAAACAAACTCTGGATCCGAGTACTCAGTTTGAGTTGAACACCGCAAACATCATCGCGGGGATAAAACGCAAGCTGAAAGAGGATGCCGAGATTTTCGAATCGGGAACGGCTAAGGTTGGAGCTGTTGTAGACAATTACTGGTTAGAGTTGAAATTCACTAGGAGGAGTTTTTTCGATAGTATGTGTCTATTTCGGTTTCTCCTACCTTTCGGGGGTGAATTTCAACTAGTGGAAAGGAGCTGTGGTAACTTGTAATAATCGGTTGTGCCGATTATTCAATTACACAGAGCTAATTTGGTAGTAACCAAATTAGCATATGATATCTTCAGTAGGATATTGGCTGAAGGTATAAATACCTGTGATTTCAGTAGAGAGGTAATTCACCTTCCTCGAGAGTCGCAAGCCCAGGTACATTCGACACTCCGTTCTACCTACTCCCGGACCGGTCCCGGACTACTACATCCTCAACTCTCCACACCCTCTCTCTCCCTCTACCCTCGATCGTTTATCTCGCACCTAAGGCAATAAACGATTCATCCCGAGATTGTTTGTATTGATTGCTAAACCATATTTGTACATATACAAAAGATATCGATAAATTTTCACTGAATGGGTCAAATTTCTTAAAATCCAAAACCAACCGAAGGCAACTTCTTCAGATCGTACTTGATGTCCTTACACTCTTTCCTTCGCACATCTGGCAAACTTCGATCCAGCGAGACTTTGTCGCTGAAAATTGATTTTTTATTTTAAAAAATACTTTCTAATGATGCTTTGCTTTATCCGCTTTATAATCTATTTCAAGCCTATTCTGACTAAACTATCATCGCATTTTCGGTTTAATAAGATTGCTCAACTCAGAAATCCAACACTTGTCACTTTTAATTATATAAATCGAAACTTCAATCCCCAAAATCTGACCCGTTTTTGTAACTCGACACTTTGACTCCTTATCTTCTTTCTCTGAATCTCTCATTTCTCAATGCTACTTCTCTTTTCTCTAACGTTGTAAAGCCACACTACGTAAGCATGAAGTGTGACTTGAAAATTCGGATAACCTAGAATCTTCCAGAAAATCAATAAAAAGGAGTCTCCATTTTTAAAGAAAAATAAAAGCCCCACCTGGCCTTGACGTTCATGAACCAATTCTTCATGTCGGCGTCGCCCTCGGCCTTTTCTGAAAAAAATCATATGCCCAATTTCATAGGTTTCAAATTAACTAAAATTCCATATTTAGCGGATAAAATAGTACTCCCTCACTTGATAGGAATTATAAAAATTTCCATCGAGAAAATCACTTTACCCCTCCCCTTCAAGCAAAATTTTATACGTTGCAAAATAAAGCCACAAACTATTTTGCCGAAGAATTATTGATATAGGAAGTTTCGTTGAAAATTACAGAATATATCCGAATATTACTCTCGATTATCTATGAGATGAGCGTTGCCTAGCGAAAAGAGTAGAGACGCTGATGCGAACCGCGGAGTGAACATAGTGTAGTGCGTGAAGAGAGCGCGACGAGAACGCAGGCAGACAAAGAGGAAAGGCTTCGCATCGACGCTGGAGCCCAGAGAAAGAGGCAACGTTCATCTCAAATATAATGAAGAGTAACCTGATTCCGAAAGATAGACGGGTTTTCCATCCTCGCCGGGGCCGTCCCTCGTCTGGCTGTAGTCTGGAATCACGTGGCTCATGGACGGTCGAACGAATTCGTCCCGGACATGCGGTGCAAGTCGGATCACGCCAAAATCTGTAAAATGTAAATTTTAGATTTTTTCAAAAATTATGTGTTTCAGGAAATGATATTTGTATTAATTTCTATTAAATTAGTACTGCTTCATTAATATAGCTCTAATTCAAATTCAAAATTCCGGATAAAAATTTTAAAAATTCTCATATTTTAAAAGAAAGAAGATCCTAACCTTCATTCTCATCGCCGCTGCTGGCTTGTGGATGCTTGTGTTCCTGAAGTTTTTGCTTTCAAATTTGCAAATTTGAAGGTTTCAAATCTGTTTCAACCATTTCTAAAAGAAGTCTTCGATCAATACACGATAATTATTCCTTCTTATCCAGATCAAAAATTTCTAATCAGCAAAATCATCCTTGAAAATTCATGTTTCACTCACTAATCAAAACAAACTCTATGAATCCTTTTTATTAGATTCATCTTTATGGTAAAAAAATCAATTAAAAAATCCTGACCTGATCGATATCCTGGTTTATCCTCCTCACGTTTTTGTAGTAGTAAACTACCACTATGAAGCAACAAAGCAAAAGAACCGCATTGACGACGTTTTCTTTGCGCCTAGGCACTAGGAAACGAGACCAACGCATCGAGACCAGGCCTGAAAAAGGCTGTTTAAAGACATAACATTTTAAGGGTAGAGATGATTTTACAAAAAACGAGACATTGGCATTTTGGTGCAACTTTCTAAAGAACAGAATTTTTCTCACCCTTGATCTAGAAGAGAAAAAAACCACGTCCCCAGGATAATTCGACCTTCCGTCCACTAAGCACGGACCCGACGAGAGGGAATCGCCTGAAAATGAACCAAATTAGTTTTTAGAAAATCGAAGTGAAGAGTTAAATTCACAAATACGGAAGTAGTAAGACGTTTTTAGGAAAGTGAGGTTTTGCTTTCACAGGATAAACTAATGAAGCATAATTGGTAAAATATTTGGAAATTTATGAAATAAATGAAACGTAGTAAAACAAACCAGAAGAAAGTGCCGATTTTGTGACAAATTAAACAAAAGTTTTTTTTTAAACCCTAGGACAAATTTCAATAGAAGGCCATGAATTTCTGTCGAAAAGTAAAATTTTCTATTTTTTCAAGAAATCCCCTAACGAAAATCGACTTTTGTTGGAAAACCTAGAAAATGCACACGTTGCATAGATTTTAGCAATCAATTTCATGTCAAGAGGGCGAAGAGAGAAAGAAAGAAGAGTCGTAAAGTCACTCTTTCTCCTCACGTTAAAGGATACGCCTTGGAAACCGTATGGGATAATTTATGAGCGAAAAGTTGACTTACAAATGGAAAACATTTAGAGTAAAACGTGGGTGCTGATCATTTAGTAAGCGAATACAAAATCCGATATCTCTTTTAGTGTAAATGATAGGAAAGAAAAACCATCTGGGTATATTTTGGGTTTAATTTTTATTTTGCGAGGCAAGGGGCCAGCAGACATAAGATCATCAGATTTTGAAAAGGGCTAAATCCGGTTTTGCGCTAAATGGTCGGGGGATTTGTTTCAATGAACGAAAAAACTCGACACGATAAATATCACGTTCAAATATTTTATCTTGCACGAGGCTATTTGGAATTTCAATTTTTTTCCAAACTAGAAATAGAAATTTCTTGAAAACTTTTCTGAAAATTCGTGATTTTTCTGGAATAAGATTTTTCGTTGTAAAAAAGTTCAGGGTTATTCCTAAAGGGAGATAACATTTGTTTTATCTTTTGTTGAAAAAGTAAAAATTTTCGTAAAGCTCAGTGCAAACCGCGTTTGAAATAAAATTAAGCAAATAGACCAAAATTTGTCCATTGATGCAATTGTATATTATCGGCTAAATTTTTGCAATCAGCCCAAATACGGACAAAAAGAAAAAGCAACAAAGGGTGAAGCTTTTGAGGACAAATTTCTGTCTTCTTTTCCGCTCGTCATTTTCTGAGCTATTTTTCCTTGAAAATAGCACAGAAAAAGCGAGTGCAAAAAGAAACAAAAAGGTGGACTGTTTGAACTAAGGTAGGGTTAACGGTGCAAAAAGCTACATTAGAGGGAGGATTAAATTTGAAATTTGTTAGGTGCACAGAAAGCATTAGAGTGTGAAGTTAAACATCTTAGGCTAAAGCTATAGTGCTAGAAACAAAAGGATCGTGCCGAAAATTCGAGTTTGTCTGATTTTTGTAAATTTTATTTGGAAAAATGATAATTTTATCAATGCTTTGATAAAAATAACAAATAAAAACCTCTAATCGTTTGCGTATTATGAGAAAATTCATGTGAAAAAATGAATAAAACAATCGAAAATAGAAAATCCCTACTGAATTTTTAAAGAAAAATAACAAAAACAAAAGTTTCGAGAGAAATTTTTCAGACTCACCTCACTACCACAATCGCTGAAATGATTATTTGTCATTATCCTAAGGCACTCTTAAAAAGTTTTAAGGAAAAAAATATTTGAAAGGCACTTTTCCAAAAGGCCCCAAATTTATAGTTTGAGACGGATTTACTAACGAAAGGCCGTGTGTATGATCAAGAGACGATTAGTGTTGTAGATTTCAAAGAAAAGGCGTGCCGCACTTTTTCAGAATTTAGAGTCTTTGCAAACTTTGAGGCACACTAGATTCCTTTTCAGTTCTACGATACTTATCTGAAAATTCATTTGAAAGCTACCATTTTCATGTGTGAAACGCATATAATTAAGATAATGATCGAATTATGAAAATAGAAAGTTTCATTTTGAAAAATAATCTTTGTCCGAATTTTGATGACTAGTTTATAGATGGGATTTTATGAAAAATTTAAATTTAAAAGCCATTCGGTCCCATTTATAAAATAGATCACAAAACCTAGTAGACTTCATATGGAATTACCGTAAAATTTCATTTAAAAATACCGATTTTAAAATCTTAGAAATTCTACAATAGTTTTAATGGGGACTGACTAAATATAAAACGCTTGGCAATATATTTTGAGAGGAAAACGTTGTGTGAAGAATATATATATGAAAACGTAAGCCACCGGGCCGGAAAAATATAATTTTTATAAAAAATAAAATATGAAAAGATCTAGATAAAGTACAATTTTACTTAAAAATTAAAACAGCAAGATTTTTGCCAACTTTAAGTAAAACTGCTAAATAACTGCGCCAAAAATCACGCAGAATGAGTAGATTTTTCATCATTTAACTTTGAAAAGAAAAAAGTTAAACTACACCGCTTAAAGATCCGCAAAATTCATAAAAAAATACGTAGGAAAAAATCGCCAAAAATGGTGACTTTATCGATTTTCGCGAGGCGTGTTCGCGAAAATTCTCTGTACTCGTCGGATTTTGAAAATTTTTAAAACTCCACAAATTTAGAGAATGGGATTTTGATAGGATTGAAGATGCCTCGAATTTCATTTTTTCCCGAAAAAATTAGCTCTGGAATAGGAAATTTTTGCCAAAAGAAAGGAGAGTATTGCCTATTTCCAAAAGATTTTTTTCGGGAAAAATTTGAAAAGAATTTTAAAAAACTAGAAAATCTCCATTTATTAACCTTGAAAAACCAACCGAAACCCTTTGGAATTGAGCAAAGGCTTCTGAAAATCTCGTTTCGTCGTTGATCTTCTTGATTGTTTAACGAGCGCTCGTCTAGTTGAATTTCTTGTCGTAATTGGACTCGACTGAAAAAATGAAATTATTTTTAATTTCCAAAAAATAAAAATAGAAATATAAAAACCCTGAAAATTCCCATAATAAAAACCCTGACTTTGACTATTTTGGCAAAAATAACCTCCGAAAAGTCGAAATTTCTTAAATTTCCACCCTAAAATTCAAAAATTCGAAAATTCCGCGTTTTTGAGAAATATTTTGTGGGAAAAGCATGAAAATTTCCGTGTCGAGACCCGAAGCGCGTGAGAAACGAGTGCGGGGATTGACATTTAGCAGATGGGAACCAAAACGCGCTGTTGCAAACAAAAAGTCTGCAAATCACTTGATCGTCTTTTTATCTTATCTCTCTCAGGTCCAAGTTATCTCTTCATATCATAATCTTTGGCCCACTCTCTTACACTCAGCAGAGCAATCCAAAAGTCATACGAAGCCGCAAGGTTATCGCAACATTTTGGGTTAGCTTTTCGAAGGTCTTGCACTTTTTAGTTTTAACAATTTTTCAATTTAAACCCAGCTTTTTTCAAGATCTTTTCTATAAATTTTTGAAGTCTTCTTGAATTTTTTTCGGATTTCCATTTTTTCAAAGCTTTTTTTTATTTCGTGAATAAGCCTTGAAATAGCCGGATTTTACATGCTGAAAAATCGTCGTGTTTAAACCTGAAATAACGCACCAAACAACGGTTAAAATCAAGCACGGAGATACAAAATTAGAATATTTTAGGGATGTTAGCCCAAAAATCCACCGGGTTTAAAGCCGGGTTAGTGGAAAAAGCGGTTCAAACCGTTATTCCAAACATTCTTTTATTATGAAGAAAAATGAAAAAAAAAACGTTTTTAACGAACAGAACGAAGGTAAAAATCGGACGACGAGGACGTGAAAAATTATCGTGAACATTTTACGGTCGAATTTTTCATCGATGAAATCTCAATGCTTGTTCGAAATTTACGCGTTTTATAGCAGAAAATCGATGAAAACGACGCTTATCACGTTTTATGATAAAAGACGATATAGGGGTAAAATTGGCTAGAAAACAACGATCAGGAACACAGGAGCAAATTTGACAAGTAGGCGAACCTTTAGGGCCGAATCGAAAAATTTTAAATCTAGGTCAAAATTTCTGATTCAACCCAAAAATCCGCAAAAAACCATTAAATCTATCATGAAGAGATGAAACAATTTTGGTTTACAATTGCAAAAATGATAAAGAGTAGAAAAATCGCGGTCTCGGTACTTTTACCTAAAAATTCCGCGTCCGTGCGGTGAACAAATTTTTCAGATTCAAGTAAACATGATAAAAAATTTCTCAGGAGATGTTGAGCAAAATGCATCAAACTTACTTATTTTCAGGAAAAATAGACGGTATACAAGGCCAAGAAGAAAATGATGAATGATATTGGAAAATAGGGCTTCACACAGAAAAAATCATGAAATTTTGGAAGATTTAAAAGTTGTGCAAAATATCTTGAGAAAACGTCACCCGTTACAGGGTCTATATTACTTTCGAGTGATAATCAAAATTTGAATAAATTATGATGACGAACAAATTTAGAAACAGACCCTAAAATACAATAAAAATCATATGGAAAAGCCAAGTTTGAGGGGTAAAAACGACAATTTCGTCGAGAACGGGGTAAATTTCGGACGCACAAAAACGCGGGACAAGTTTGTTGTTGTTGGAAAATAGGTTGAGTTATTCATCTCAAACCAATCAATCTAGCCACTTTAGCGTATTTCTGACAACATATCGATTTTTCAACAAAAAATAATCCTGGATTTACTTTTCCTTGTCAAAAATGCGATAACGTGACGCGAAAAAATCAATTCAAATCTTCACAATCAAAGCCCAAAAGTGGATAGAAATAAGGAGGAAAAAAGTGACAGACAAGCGTTAAAACTTTCTGATAAAATCTTGAAAATTTTATTATTTTTATTGGTTTCATTTATGGGGAGTTTTGTCCGGAATTTCACGAAAATCTTCGAGAAATTCCATTTTTTCATATCACATATTCTACGGATTATTTGGGAGAAGAAAGGGTAGAAAAATTAGCTGGAAAAATAAAGAAGTACCGAAGAAATAAATAACGAAAGTTTTCATCATTTTATTTTTTCAGCACTTCTAGAAGGTAAGAAAACATTCATATGACAGAAAATCTCCAGGAAAAACGCCTTCAGACACTTTTTCATACTTTCTATATTAGACGGACACAAACCAGCGAACCAAATATTTTCAGACGGGCTTTCAAAGTTGATCTTTTCTTAATTTCATAACTTCAACTTATCAATCCTTTTAGAAAATTTCGCTTTTGCATTAATTTTTAAACTTATTTTATCTTTTTTTTCAATTTTCTAAATATCCAACTTCGCTGTAAAATCAATGTTTTATGGGATTTCAAAACTCTTTTTCATAAGCTTTTGAAACATTTATCAAAAATCCCTTTGAAAGCCCATTTTTTCTACCATAAATCTTCAAAAATCTTATTGTTTTTCAAATCCTAAATTCAAAAAATTCAAAATTTCCCAAATTTCGCGCACTACAACTCCCTGTCTGTTTGGGTTTGGGCGTCGACATATCTGAGTACGGGTCCCAAAAGGGCGTGATTGATTTCGTCCGCATAGGGGCCGAGCATCCAAGCGAAGTAGCACACGCACAGCCCGACCAGAGCGGCCAATCCCCCGGCCGTCTTGAGCTTTTCACCCTGGGTCGCAGGCTTACCATCGATGTAGTTCCTGGCGACGAACTTCAGAATCTCGTCCAACAGCAAAACCGGAATCGAGATCTTCAACACGGCAACCCATTCAGCGATGCTCAGAGGAGTGATCTGAAAAATTGGATTTGGATTTCTCTTTTAATTTTAGATGTTTCAACCGAATGATCTGAATCGTCTTTATAAGATCCTGATAATGCATGAAATTGATTTTTGAGAACATTATAGAATTTTCGGTTTCGAGGAAAATCATAATATATTTTTTTTAAATCTATGAGTTTGAAAATTACGACCAGCAGTGACGAATTAACATCTAAATATCAATGGAAAAAGCTGAAATTGAAGCAAATCAAAGGTGCTTATTGTGCGTCTTCAAAAATGCTTTGAAAATTCGAGCATTTCATCAATAACGGTGTTTTGGTTGTCCTCTATTGTTGAACAAAAATCTCTATTCAAAACCACGAAACTTCCCCTCTGGTAAAAATTGAAAAATCTTTTTTCAACAGATTCTTATCCCAAAACTACTCAACTTTATCACCATCTTTCGGCCAAAAATAAATCTCCATCACAAATCCGCTGAATTATCCCTCCCTCCATTCATGGATTCAGACTAACCTGGAAGATAGTGGCCATGATGTCGACATAGAGGATGACGAAGTGCAGGGACATAGACAGCGTGATAGCCGCCATCAGCCAGATGTTCTTCCAGGGAGGCATCACAAGAAGCGACTGATTTTCCGAGAGACTAAAGTCTTTTATTATTTACGATCTTAAATCTCTAAATAGGATCAAATTTTTCAATTAAATTTGCGTTTAAATGACTAGGCGAAGCATATTTAACATTTCTTTTAACTATTTTTAAATCTTTAGTTTTCTTTTGGTTTTGGTAGCATTGGAAAATTTAGAAAATAGATGTCACTGCTCTTAAATTACAGAGGATATATTCTTTTCGGTTCGGGTTATTTCCAATTTTCGTCGATGTAGAAAGAGGGGATTATTGAAAAAGAAAAAATAAAGCCAGTCTAGAGGTGTTGAAGCTTATTCAAATAGTTTTGGAAGTAAAATGAACTAACGAATTGACAGCGTTGAGCATTTCAATGGTGACGAGCACGGACAGAGCCATCGCGTTGGGGTGGTTGTCCTCGAACACCTCGCAGTCCAGGTCTTGGAAGTTCTCGGGCTCGATCTGTAAACAAATCCTTTTTTTAAATTTATGTTTCAGAAAATTCATAGAAAATTTAAAATTCTTTAGCCAATCTGAACGGTCTCTATCGTGAAATAAAAATAAGAAAAGATTCCAATTTCTTCTTTAAATTTGATTGTTTTCTTTCAGTTCAATTCAATTTAACATCGATTGACCCAAAAGATAACCTTGAATTTCATTCAAATCATGTAAGTTTCCATTTTTCTCTGCAAAGTTTAAAGATTTTCTAATTTTTACTCCGATTTTTATTGATCTTTAAAAAGCAATAATTTTCACCTCGCATCGCATCCAGTGGGTGAGCTGATAGTAGGTGATCTGGGGTCCTTCCTCGTACAGCAAGAACCACCACATCGAGGCTCCGACCGTAGCGATTCCGACGTAGGCTGCAATATTTTCCCTATTTAAAAGAAAAGAAGATTATCTTAAATTTGTAACCTTCCCGATAAGGCTCTAAAATATTAGAATATCTCGTTTTATTCTTTTTAAAACTACGTGCAATTTATTAAAAATCAACCAATTTTCATCATCTTTTAAGAAAAAAGCATGCAAGTTTCAAAGAGCGATAAGAACGAGAATATGCTAAATGGATTAGTAGTCAGTTATCGGAATAGATTTTGAGGTTTTAATTAATAAACTTTTTGAAACCCACTTCCGACGGCCAGGTATCTGAAGAAGAGCCATTTGGAGATAAGACCGTCGTGGGCGGATCTGGAAAATCATTTATTTAAATTTTCTTCGTTTTTTTTTTTTTTTATAAAATGTTTCAAACTTTCTATATATCCAATCCAAAATACCTTCGGGCTGATAACATGTTTATTAAAATCATATATATATCCAAACTAAAGAAATTTCCAAAATAATATAAAATTTTCCTACGTCATTTTTCTTCGAAACAACTTTTTTAAATCAAATTTCTACCTAGGAGGCCTGTCCATAATGTCCAAGTCGGGCGGGTTGAATCCGAGCGCAGTGGCAGGCAGACCATCGGTGACGAGGTTGACCCACAGAAGCTGGACGGGGATAAGAGCCTCGGGAATTCCCAAAGCGGCCACCATGAAGATCGAGACCACCTGAAAAATTAGCTTATTTCAACACGTATGATTTTTCTATGTTTCAACAAATCATAATCCCAAAGTATAACACTTCCAAGGTAGCGTGGTATTAGGTCGAAACAATCTATAAAATTTCTCGCCTATATTTCCACCTAATAATTTTGTTTCAAAAAACAAAATTCTGTACAATTTGGTGTAAAAACTAAAAAAAGACCTCTCCAACATTCGAAGAGATGAGGTATCGAATGAACTGTTTCATGTTGTTGTAGATAGCACGGCCCTCCTCGACTGCGGACACGATCGAAGTGAAGTTGTCATCGGCCAGCACCTGAAAATTCCCAAATTTGCATCTCTTAACTGTCATTATTTTAAATGCTCGTTGGCCCATTATTTGTGACCTAATAAATGGGAAAAGGTGTTCTTGTAAGAAACTTGAAAATCATACCATTTCAGAGGCGGACTTAGCGACGGCGGTACCCGATCCCATGGCAATACCGATCTCGGCCTTCTTCAATGCAGGTGCGTCGTTCACACCATCTCCAGTCATTGCCGTGATCTGAAAGTTTGCATATTTAAAAAATCATAATTTTTGTGGGATTTGGAAAACTAATGTTTCAAGAATCTCATAAATCGATTGATATTGCAAAATGAGCAATTTTGTTTGCGTCGAAAGATCTTGAATAAAAACATTCTCTAGAAAATTCCAAGTTATTTCCTTTAGATGATAAAAAATTATCGATTTTTCAATTTTTTAAAGTTTCTTTTTAGAACATTTCGAAAAATCGCACCTCTCCATGACTCTGCAAAATGTCGACGATTTTGGACTTGTGCGAGGGCTCGACGCGAGCGAACAGTTTGGCGCGGCGACAGGCGTCCGACTGCTGCTCGGGGGGCAGGTCGTCGAATTCTCTGGAATTTTTGAAAACTAGAAATCATTTTATAGGTTTAAACATTCTTCATAAATTGACAGTGAAAGTTATAAATAACACGTATCGGTCAATGAATTTAAAGAAAGATTTAAACATTTCAACTTTTCAATTATGTTTTCGGATTTGTCACAAGTGATATCAGATTATCTTGACAATGTCATATTCTGAATCGTTTACTTATCAAAATTTTCCGAAAAAGGTATTCAATTCCGATTTCACCTACGTTTCTCCCGAACCATATATTTCCAAATCAGTTCCCCAACTCACCTATTCTTCATCTTAATCATGTCTTGTCATTCAAGAACAGCTACTTTTATCTTCATTTAAAAAAAAAATCATTTTAAAGAATCGCCCCACCTTCCAGTGAATGCCTTGCCAGTTGTGTCCTCGTTCTCGTGGAACAGACCGATTCTTCTTCCGATGGCCTCTGCCGTGTTCTTGTTGTCTCCAGTGATCATGATGACGCGGATGCCGGCATGATTGCACGCCTTGATCGAGTCCATCACCTGGAAATTTGGATTTTTATTGATTTTCTTGAAAATTGCCTCTATTTGTATCCTTTACATGATTTTTCTTGAAAGCTTCAAAAATAATCGATAAAATTGGAAATTCTAAAATTTCAATGTAATATCTGCCACCAGTTATAATTTAAGGGGGAAAAAAAGACTTTTGAAATAGGAATCTTTCGTGTAGAGGGTATTTCTACAAATGTTTCCAACCAACCTCTTGTCTGGGCGGATCGAGCATTCCGACGACTCCCACGAAGGTGATGTCCTTTTCATACTTGATGAATTGCGTCGATTCCTCGAGGTTCATCTCGTTCGGGGAGATCGGGCTGTCGATCGTACCTGGAAAAATTTGTTTTTTCGCAAAAAAAAGTTGCATTTTTGGCAGATTTTAAAAATTAGTTGTAAAACCATTTTAAAAGAACTGATGCCCTATCATCTTGTTGTGATAACTTTCAAAATAACACCGTTAGAAATATAATTTTGTTAATGTATGTTTCAAAATCGCGTTTTAAGAAACGCTTGGAAATAACAGCGATAGGCGTTTGATTGTGAGATAACTATCGAAAAAAAACAATTGCTCGAAAACTAAGTGTTTTAATGCTTGTTTCAAGGTTTAAAAGAAAACTCGATATCGCCCGCCGTATGATAATGAATCAACAGATAGTTCGGATTTAAAAAAGAAAAAAAAAACTCACCAAGAGCCAGGCAACGGAGCGTGTCCCTGCCGGTACCGTATTGGACGCACTGGTCGACGATTTTCTGGGTCATCGATGCGGTCAGGGGCACTTTCTGGCCGTTCACTCTGGAAAAATCAAAAATTCATTAAATTCCAGTCTGGCTTATGCTTTTTGAAACATTTATGTTCCATCACATTTAATTTTACCGTATTTTCTCTAGTTGAAGCTCCCGTCAATAAAATGTTAACGAAAAATAGAGGATCCCGGATTTTTATTAGAGGAAATACAGTAACCTTTGGTTTACCATAGGGTTAAACATTTAGACCTCCTTTAGTATTTACGTCATTATCTCAGAAATAGTATGAGGAAAGAAAAAGGGCGTGGAAGATATACAAAGGGTCAAAAGTGTAATTTTTACCTGACATGGGTGCATCTGCCAAGAACTCCCTCGGGAGCTCCCTTGACGAACATTTTGGCTCCAGATCCTCCCGACGACGGCACGCAGTACGCCGACATCGACTTACGGTCACGGGAGAATTCCAGAGTGAATTCCTCAAATTTGATCTTTTAGTTTTTTTTTCTTTCAGTCTTTGATTCATGAATTATGTTTCAAACAACTCCTAAAATATCATTTTAAAAGTCAGAATCGATAACAACCGAGCGACTTATATCTTTATGAGACACAGGTTTTCTTTGAAAGTCAAATTACCTACGTTTTAGAACTTCAATAAAACGACATAAAATATCTTCACTTGGTATACGAGTTGGCTTCTTTCAAGAATAATAAAAATCTCACCTTTCTCCACTTCTGTTGAATAACGCGGTTGCAGACGTTTCCAAGTTCCCTGAAATCAAAATCATAATTCCTTTCAAAGTCGGCCTAATTTTAGAACTAAGTCCAAACAGTTTTAGAGGTCGGATCATTAAAACCCTTAAATTTTTGACTTTCCAACCTGGCGGAGAGACCGCTCTTCTGTGTTCCGTATACGTTCATTTTCTCGCACAGCACGACCAGAGCAGTTTCAGTGGCTTCACCGACCTGGAATAGGTTTGATAAGTTTCAGAAAAGCTATTTCTATACTTAGGATAGTCATTTTGATAATGCATCACTCATAAAAAAACCATAAATATCAAAAAGAGAAATATATTTTGAATATCTTTCAGGAATGTAAGTTTCCGAATTTTTACATAAACGAAGAATCGCTCAGATTGCAACTTTATGATTATGTATTCTTTGTAGATAAAAAAAAACTAGTTTTACCAAACACATTTTACGAGACTAATTCAAAAGTGCTAGTGAACTTTAATATCAAAATTGTTTAACTTTCCCCACCTTTTCATAGACCTTCTTGGTCTCGTTGTAGTC
>LIAE01007044.1:39825-52124 GCA_002287525.1 Diploscapter pachys
TTGCCAAAGATCAAATTTTTAGATCAGTTTCACAAAATGCTCATTTATATCAAGGAATTTGAACATTTTCAATAGACCGAACCGTTCAAAAAATACCTAACGAAATAAACTCTTATAATACACTTCTCTTATCAATTATCTTTCCCTATCACATACATATTTCATTCGTTTCTTAAAGCAGAAAAATTCAAATCTTAAAGAACTACGGCATTTTTACAAATTTTTTCTCAATCCCACCTCACGTCCGTTGTGGGAGATCTTGCCGCTGGGTTCGTAGGTGGATCCAGAAATGGTGAATTCCGTGAAGGAGATCGAGTCGTTCGAGGCGTGATCGGCGATGAACATCTTCGACACTGACATCTGGTTCGTGGTCAGGGTACCGGTCTGTAAGTTTGTTTTTGTAATTAAATGTAGTTTCTTTCTCAAAAATTTGAAAATCTAGATACGTTTCACCGAAAATGTAAAACAAGCAAAAAAAAATCGCAAGTCGTTGCGAGTAAAGGAAGAACCCCTATTAAGCAGTCAAAATTTAACTTCCATTAAAATTTTAACTTGTTGTGATTCGTATAGGTTTCTTTTAAAATTCATAACTGGATTCATTTTTTCAATCACATTATCACAGGCTCTAATTCACCACTTTAATTCGCCAAATGAAATGGTCGCCTTGATCAACGTTAAATCTGACCTTATCCGAGCAAATAACAGAAGTGCATCCGAGAGTTTCGACTGAAGGCAGAGATCTGACGATCGCGTTCTTCTTGGCCATTCTCCTCGTGCCCAAAGCAAGACAAGTCGTGATCACAGCGGGCAGACCTTCGGGAATAGCGGCCACAGCCAAGGCGACGGCGATCTGGAGATTTTTCCTTTTATTTTTCATTTTCGATTTTTTCCTAGTTGTTATCTTAAATGACAAAAATTTCGAACTTTTCTTGGGAATTAGATCCTTTTTTATTTTACTCCAAAGAGCAACGCAGAATTGACCGGCGCACAAATACAATCAAAAAATAATTTTTTGAAACCTATGAATTTTCAAAGACTCCAAAATTACCTTGAAATAGTAGATGGCACCCTTAACCCAGCTTCCACCGTGAGCGGGGTCGTTGAAGTGACCGATGTTAATGGCCCACACAGCCACGCAGATGATCGAGATGACCTGAAAATTAGCATATTTAGGATTTTTCTCTAAAGTTTATCAAGATTTTTTCGAAATATTTCAAATTTCAAAAGAAAATTCAAGTTTTCAATATTCTATTAGTCAATCGAGTTTTACATTCAACTATTCATTATTTCTAATTCTAAAAAATGTTATATGATCTGATCACTAAGTCTCTAGATAATTGAAGCATGTACTTTCTTCTACAATTATAGAATTCTTAAGAGCTATTCAGCATTTTCAAGGTTAGAATATTTACGCGCGATAGTTCCTCATTAATTGAATCATTAAATTTTCATATCCAAAGACCTATTTTAAACTAGTTCAATCTAATTTTCCATTTTAAACCTACCTTGGACAATTGTTCACCGAACTCGTCGAGTTTCTGTTGGAGGGGGGTCTTTTCCGACTCTGTCTCAGCCATTTCCGTACGAATTTTACCGATTTCCGTGTTCAGTCCAGTGCCGAATACGATTCCGCGAGCCTTTCCAGAGGCGACATTAGTGCCGGAAAACTGAAATCAAATTTGTAGTTGTCAAAAAATAAGCGGTAAATTTAGCTTAGCATTCAAAAATCTTAAGAGCACTTTCAGAATTTGCTCGTCCCATCGCGAATATTGAGTAATAGCATTGTCCGAGGAGAGAATCCGAGAAGAACCACACTTTGCGCTCTCTCTTCGAACAATGCTATTACACAATATTCACGCTAAGGCAAACAAAATCTGAACGCGACCTAAAGGAACGTAATATTTTAATCCAAAAGTTGAATTTTTCATATCTTACCAGACAGTTCTTCTTGTCCTGATTGACGGCGCGCGCATCGGGAACAACATCAGTGTGCTGAAAATATGAATTTTAGAAATACGGTAGTTTTCCTCGAAATAAAAGATTATTGCATTTCTCATTTAAATTATGCGGCGCTTATGGGTGAAGAAGCAAGATAGAAGAGTCTCGAATAATTCAGCACATCATGAAACATACACATCACTCGTAAAATCTGATTTTCAATGAATTATTTCAATTAAGCTACATATTACTTAAAGACACCATAGAGGCGTTAAACAGTCAAATTTATGATTTTCTTGAAATCTATCAAGATGTTTTTTTCTTTTTTTTTAAAATCATACCTTGATAACGGAAACGGACTCTCCGGTGAGGATGGATTGATCTATCCGAATGGTCGTGGAGTAGATCTTGATCAGACGCAGATCGGCAGGGATTTTGTCACCAACTGCAAATTAGAATATTATCATTTTTATCAATTATATCAAAGTTTTGTATCATTTTATTTAAATCTTTATCATTTTTATCAACTTCCCTTCAAAAAATCCCAATTTCCATGATCATTTTTATTGATCACCTCAAAAGTCGCGTTTTTCTTACACATTTTCCGAGTTCCTCTCTCTTCTCTCCTAGCCTTTGGCATACCCCTTGGCACAGTGTAAAACAGCTTCTTTTCTCTATCTTTTTTCTTTTTCCTTCTTTTCTCCTAATATTTTCTTCAAACGTATCAATTCAGGGCAAAAATGAGCTGAGTCTTTCGGTTTGAGCCGTGAAAATTGAGAATCTCGAAAAATCCTGACTGAGTTTTCACGCTCTCATAGCAATTAATTGACTTAGTCAATAATGGGGGACCTTGTCAAAATATTGGATTTTTAGGAGAAAAAATCGTCTGAGTTTGTTTCAAAAAGATGATAACGCTGAAAACTAGCTCCGCTACGTTTTTATTTCATTTATTAACAACTCGAAAAAGTCGTTCTTCCTTGCAAAAAATAATTCAAATGTCGCAGAATTATGGTATTTAGAATAAATTTCATTCAATCTAGTCCGATAATGCCATCTCATCTTGTAATTAAAAAAGACAACTTTATGATTTGAAGAAACCGTTTTATAAGTTTTTTTTCGAAGAAAAAAACCGACCTGAAACCTCGACCAGATCACCCGGAACGAGTTCTCTGGCGCGGATCATTTGGATGCCGTGAGTTCCCTGAAATAAAACTTTCATTTTATTTTTTCTTATAAATCAATTTTATTCAACTTCTTTCTCAAAATTTTACGAATCCTGCTACTTTCGTCGAAGTTTTCTTCGACTATGAAATTTTTTAATTGAAGTTTACCTGTCGAACGACCTTAGCCATTTCGGGTTCGTACTCCTTCAGTGCTTCGATTGCCGATTCCGCATTCCTTTCCTGCAATTTTTAATTTGTTCCGAGCATCAATTAACAAAACACGGTGGAGTTTTTGAAAATCTTTTGCCTTAATTTTAAAACATATTGATCATGAACAAAAACGACTTGGAAGTCAAATCATTATTTATGATTTTCAACTCATTCAAATTGTCGCATATTTTCGTTTCAAATTCACTGAATTTCGATATGCTCCAAAGTTTATTGAAATAGTCTCCACAGCAAGACAGTTCGATAACTTAGTTGTTTTTAGTTTTCAGACAAATTATCGTACCTGCCAAACACCGACTGTTGCATTCGCAATTAGAATGAGAAGGATGACAAAAGGCTCGACGAAAGCCGTGATAGCCTCCGTCTGGTCCTCATGCTCTTCGAATAGGGCCAGAACCTGAAAATTTAAAACTTTCTTATTTTTTAAATTTGAACTTTTAATTTTTAGTATTAGGTATATTTAAATATTCAAATTTTTTATTTTATTTAAAATCAGTTTTAAGATTTTTAAGTCTGTCAGAAAATTCCCAAAATAGTGTTCGACCATTCTTAGTAGACGTCTTTAGAAATACTTAGTATGTTTCAAAAATTTTCGAGGGTACTGTTTGATCCACTCGTAGACCTCGTTAGGAATTTTTTTCTTAAAGTTTCAAAATTTCTTCAAATTCTCTATAAAAAAAAATTATTAGCAATTCTACTTATTTTCTCTGCAACTTCTAGGGGACAAATATTCTCATGAACATTTCAAAAATTTGCCTGATAACCTTTTCCAGATCTCCATTTTCCTAGTACCAAATCCCCTCTTAATCCAACTTCCTTGATCATTAGTAATCTGCCACTTTTTCCCGTTAATCTCGTTTTTTCATGAACAGCTGTTGATTTCCCCGAGAAAACTCGGTCTTCTCTCAAAAATTGGCCGCGAAGCGCAGTTCAAATAGCAAAGCAATTGGTCGCACTGATTGGGTGTTTTAGTCTGGGGACTTTTCAAATCACTTTCCAAAAAATCACACCAGCCCCTTTATCCTCTCCATCTTTCATCATAGAATGAGAGATAGCTCTGTTGAAAAATAAAGAAAGTTCTGATTGGAGCGCGTTTTCATCGTTCCTTCATTTTTTAGCAAGAAAATTCGATTGATGGCCTAGACCATAGAGTCTGTGCCAGTCGACAAAAACACGGGAAATCAAAAACAGCCGATTTTATGAAGGAACTCAAGAAATGAGCCTGAACTAGAAAATTGATTTTGAAGAAACCCTGCTTTTAAAATCCGAAACAAGAATTGCGCAAATTTACGTTTCCGCCCATTTTTGGCGAACTTCAGTTTCGTTTTGCAAAATTTTGGATGACAATTTCAATTGTTTCCGAAAGGCCTTAAACCTATTTCTACACACTTCTGATCCGAAACAAATAAACAAACCTAAATAAAGTCTTTTTCAAAAGTTTCTATTAAATTTTCCCGAAGTTTCGTCAAATTTGGTATTTTTAAAAGATATGTTTCACTAAACTCATAAATTTCCACGAATAAGAAATTGTTGTTCCTTCTTCAAGTAAGTGTAATAAAAATAAGAATATAAATTTAAAGAAAGATGAATTATGTCTCACCGAAATCATATATTTCCCAAAATGAGAGATTTCCATTATTTTGCCAAAAGATGGAGATAAAAGTAAAAACTCACGAATGAAATGATGGCAGCCAGCAAAAGGATTTTGACAAGAAGGTCGTCGAACTGTTCAAAAATCAGCTCCCAAATCGATTTTCCCTCCTCGGCGGGCAGTTCTGAAATTGATTTTTTTTCTTTAATTTTATTTAGAATTTTTAGATTCTTTCTATCAAACTCAATAATTCCTTTAAAAATTTTAATAAATTATTCTTGTAAAACTTGTTTCAAAGTGTTTTAAAATTTAATAAATTTCATCTGCCAATTCTCATAACCGATTATCATCTAATAATTTCATTCAATGTAACGATATTCTGTAATCTATTTTTTAAATTATATTTTCCCATTCTTACAAAGACTTGCTGAACCAAGGATAAGGAAACTTTTCTAATAAAATTCCTTTTTGAACCTTATTTCGTTCATTTTTGTTCAAAACTTTTCAAGATTCTTCGATTTTCGTGTTATTTGCTTCGAATCCAAAACTCGCAAGTAAGCCACTAAATCTTATCCCAACCTGCTTTGCCTTTCTTCCGAGGGCATCTCCCATTTCACATATCTTTTCTTCTCGCGAAAATTCTCCCTATTTCTCCACTTTCAAAGTAACAACTGTTCACGATGGCAAAAACGCGAAATGTTAACGCTCTGATGAAAAAACCAGCGAAGTATCAATCTCGAACTAGATGCTAGGCGCTGGAATGAAAACCCATAGCGAAATTTATCGATAAGTTCAATTTCGAGCACAAACTCAACAAATATTCTTTCCTTCAGAAATTTTATGACACTATGAAATTAGACAGAATAAAAATCCAAATTGATTTACCTCAAAACTGTTTAATACTCAATCCATTACTTAAAGATTCTGAGAGTTTACTAAATAAAATTTCTGTAATCTACGTAAATCTTATAAATCTTTGAGGCGTACCAAGATTAGATTTTATCATTTTTCCCCGAAACCTCATGACAAGAATAAACTTTATCCTTTATCTTTCTCTCATCAATTTCGTTTCAGCAAGGAATTCCGAACTCAAATATTCTCTATCCTCAAAATGAAAAGTACGTCATATCAAATCTTCTCTTTCTTCAACTCCTTCATTTCAACTTATCAATTTATCGATATCCCTGAAAATCTGTTGGGGCGTCAGAATTAAGCAAACACTGGCAAAAAATAGAGACTGATTACGTACAAACTTTGATGCTACGCATTTTGCTCATGACATTATTGACATTTTCTTGCAAAATAAGAAAAAAACACTTTTCTAATAGAAACATTGTCCAGAATGTCGAAGAAAACCTATTTCCCAGCCTGCGTTTAATTTCGGTTGAAAATGAGCAAATATCCGAGATAGGCTTCGAAAAGAAGCTATAATCGAAAAGTTCTTTATCACTACTGATTGTTCGAATACGTCGCAAGATAAAAAAGATTAGTTTTAACAAAAATGCCCCTTTTTACTGTTTTCTAAAAAATTCTCGAATTGTCAAGAATGTTTCAAAAGGAATTTAAAATTGACCTAATTTTATCATTATTATTATTCTGTTGCAGCTTTTGAAATAAAAATTAAAAAGAAAATGCACACAACTCACCATTTTCACCATACTTATTGCGTAGCTCTTCGACTTGTGAGTCGGAAAGACCGTCGGAGCCTGTGCCGAAGAAACGGCACACCTGCAAATCACGATAATTCATGTAATAGGCTTAAAATATTTGCATTTTCAAGATTTTTTGACAAAATCATAATTTTTTCATGGAAAGAAAATATTTGACCAAATTAGCTTACAAATTTCGTTTTTTTTTCAATTTTTGAAGAATATCTCATCTTCTCTCAGACTGATATAGTTATCGATTTTTTCAAGAATTTCTATCGAGAATTTATTTATAAATAATAATTAATGTAAAAAAAAAACCTCATCGGCCGTCCTTGCGTGTGCGTCCTCCATCGTGGCGCCAGTTACCCAAGAGGATCTTGATGCGGCGATCGACTCTCTGAAAAAAATGTCTTTTTTTATTTTGAAACACAGCTCATCAGAACGAGATCAGGATTTGAATCATTAAGAAAATTTGTTTAAAAATCAAGCAAAAGCTAAGAATTTTGGGGAGATTATGAAAGATTCCAACGCGACGTCATAATCAAGTTCAAAATTTGTACTTTTTAGGGAATGAAGGCAAATTTCAACAATCTGAAGATGAAATGACCACTCAAAACCTTTCCATGATACATCTTCAAATCGTACAAAATATATTTTTCCAGGAAAGTCAAGGAAGTTCAAAACAACGCGTAAATCGATAATGCAAAGTGGTCAAGAGGCTTGCAATGAACTTTCAAAAGAGTCAAAATTTAGGCCGGAAAAGATGTTCGAAACTAACAAAATCTAGAAGATAAAGAAATTGTCATTTTTTTCTAGAAAGCCAAGTCTAGAAGAGTAAAGTAAATAGACCTACTGGTCAAAAGGTAAAGTCTTGTAGTCTCTACTCGATTAGTTGGAAGTTGCCTTTCAAAATTTTTCGTCTCGAAGTTCCAGAACTCCTGATTTTGTTCTAGAAAAACTTAGAATAAGAACATTCTCGAACAAGAAGAAATATAAAAAGGAAAAGAAAAGGATGAATAAAATTCAAAACTCAACGTCATCAGTAGCCGGAATAGCCACCCTCTCTCGATATCTATGGGGCAAAGACGCAGAGGAACAATGATGAAGGCTCAGAGAGCGCAGAGAAATAGGGTCAGACATAAAGAGAGGGAGAGAAAGAGAAAGAAAGGAGACGGAGAACAAATCATATTTGACCGACTTTTCCGTACAAAAACGTGCCTCCCGGCACTATTTTCGGAAAATTCTCGATTTCTACATTTTTTTCAAAATTTCATAAATTTCTTTAGCAAATTTTAAACCCATGAGACTTAAAAGAATTTCTGAGAAACTGACCTAATTTTGAAAAAGAGAATTGAAAAAAATAATATTTGAAAATTCAAAGGGAAAAGAGGGAATGAAAAGAACAGACAAAAAATCGATACTAAAAAATATCGACCAATAAATTGAAAATGCGCTCGAATGACAAAATTCAAAGAAACGGAAAAATCATCATTTTCAAGACCAAAATCGATAAAGAGAATTTTCATGATTGCTCCGCCCAAAATTTACCACTGATTTTGATCGAGATAGCGAATAGTTAAAGAGCACGTCCATTTGAGAGTCAAAAAGAAATCAGAGAAATGCGAATCGGGTGAGTTGGAATTCGACCCGAAAGTGAGTCGCGCACAAAATGGAAACTATGCCGGACGGTTAGAGTCCCTATGCTTAAGCGTGAAGAGGGCAGAGACGCAGCGTTCTTGCAGTTAGGTGCTGCCGACCTGTATGTGTAAATGCCGATAAATGACACATTCATGACGCAAATCAAGAAGAGTGAGACAGGACAGAGAAAGAGCAAATTTGAAGGCAAAAAATTTAGAGTAATCTTGAAAAAAGTTACAAATTCGAAAAGACCTATTTTTGAAATGAATATGAGAACTGCAGCGTCGAAGATTTTTTAGATTATTCAAATTCTCACTGAAACTTTATGAAAATATATGCTTGAAGTAAAACTAAAATTGTCGTTTTTCCAAGTTTAGGAAAATTTTTTGCATATATCTAGGCACTGCAACATATATTTCTCATGGTTATTCTCCCGGAGTAAAAACCATATCTACGATCAGATATTGGTGTAACTTGGATATTTGGTTCATTAAAAACTGCGCCGCTCTTTCAAAAATGTAAGAAATGGTTTCTGCTCATGAGCAGCAAAATTATGGACCCATTTTTTCCTGACATCTGCGCCTTAATATTTTTCATCTCCTGTGAACTGTGCCTGCAGTCTGTGCAGACTTGCAACAAGAAAACGGAAATTTCCTTTACTTGATCGCAATTCCAATTTCAGATGAGCAAGAAAAGTTAGCATACATTGTGTCTGCGAGCCCTACATATATCAGTTATTTTTCTTTCGAAAACTACAAGTCCCTCATTTGAAATCTAACTATTTTTTCTTCGATTTACATAATTGTAATATTGATCATCGCTCAAAATAAAGCAAAAGTGGAAGTTCTATACGATTCAATTATTATAAAGAGAAAAATATTATTCAAAATAAAGATTGGAAAGATAAAGAGCATCAAAATTAGAGGTTTGAAATTTAGTAACAGTGCCTCACTCAGTATTGCCTTTGTTCATTCATAATCTTCTTCTCTAGCCTCTCTTATTTTCTAATTACCTCTAATCATTTTCTTTTTCTTAAACCCTCTAATTTACGCCTAATCTTGCCCACAGCTCGTGATCTATAAAACCGTCTGGTCTAGCGAAAATTACTATACGCATGCTCCAACAGAAGCGCGTGATAAATGTGCATTGATAATTGATAAATTTCGGTAGAATGGATCCAAATATTGATGATCTTTAGAAATGATTATTTATGGGAAGAAAATAAATGTTTAATGATCAATGTTTCAGAAAGTTATACAAATGATGCTTGGGAAAAGATAAGATAGTCTGTCACCAAATAGATACGTTCTAATTAAAACTACCAATATAACACTTTTTCATTTCAAATAAGTTTCAATCAACCCTAATAATCATCAGCATTTCAAATTCTAAGATGATCCATTAGCGAAAACAACATTAATTTCCAAAAAATATATAAAATTTTCAAATTCCATCCCTTGATTTCTATCAGTAAGAAGTCGTGTACCCAAAAATTTAAGCACCCCTATAAAATTCGAAAATCACCGCATAAAATCTCGCCCAGCTTCATAGTAAAATCAATCAACTTATCGGTTGAAAATGATAAAATTCCGGAAAAATCGATAAAAATCCATAGATTCTCGAAAATTTGGCAAAAATTCGGGACTTGACACGGGCCGCCCGTGAGGGGAAGCAAGAAAGCCTCCGGGGCGAAATCGACAAAAAGTATGAACCTAACCGGTGAAGATGAGCTAGAAAACGAGAAAATAGTGCTGAAAGTGAGAGAATAAGTAGGAAAGATCTTCTTACTATTTCTCATTCTTATTTTTCTCTGATCCTCTGATTTTTCTCTACCCTCTAACCGTGTCTTTTTCTTCGCTTCTCTAGACTTTCCATGCTCCCTAGCTTTTCACCCTTTGGCAAGTGTCAGTTGCTTTCTGCCGACTGGCAATTGGAGCCCTAACTTTTCATTACTCTTTTTCTTTTCCTCTCTAAAAATTGTCTTACTGTCTAGCCTAATTTTCTTTCTTCTTCTCTCTTCTTTCCAAACGATCTCTAAAGTTTTCTCTAGCTCCTTCTTAATCTTTTTACCTCTCAAATTTCAATGCTATCACTTCTAGACAGACAGATTTCTTACTTTCGAGTATGAGTTACAAGGTTCTGACGACTTTCGAGTTTTTCCGACGCAAAATTCTGACATCCGAATTTCGGAAAAAGAAAATGTTCACATTTTACGTGCGAAACCTCAAAAACGAATGCGATTCGAAAGGATCAAATCAATTTTTCAAGACGAACCCCAAAAATCTAAAAACCCCAAAAACTTAGAATCAAAAATCATAATGTAAAGTGTTAGGTGGTCAGAAATATTTCATTTCCAACGAATTAATAAATTATAAAGATTGAGAGTTTTTGATATATTGAGATGGTATGCTTCAAAAACTTATTAAATCTCTTAATAGGAACAGTCAACTTTAGTGAATGAGTACTATTTCTAATGAATCAAAATGTTTTTTTTCTTTTCAATAAAAATGGATATGCTTAAAAATTTCGTCAATTCATGTTAATATGCCCATCACTAATAGTCGAATTGAATTCAAGCCAAATTAGAAATACAGCAAAATTTCCCCAAATCTCTCGAAATTAGCTAAACTCATTCTAGTCAAGAGGAAATTTCCCTTTGCAAACATTTTTCAGAAGAATTTGTACAATTTTTCCACTGACTCGAACTCTCTAGCATATGAATCATTTTCCGTTTGCAAGGAAGTAGATATGTTTCGATGTAAAATACCCGGTTACAGAAAAAATCCCCGAACAAGCCCCTAGTTTTTGCTTTTGACTTTTGGGTTTAGCAAAACTCAGGTATCCCAGACGATATTCCGTTCCTAGCCTTAGTGATTAACGAAAGATTTCCCAAATATCATATCTGCGAATCGTTTTTCTCGAATATGCCAGACGGTTTTGCGTTCGTATCTTTTAACGCTGGGGAAAGATCATTACAAATGTCATATCGACGGAGACGTCAGAGGGCATCGAGTTTCAAAGTAAGAAATGAGCAAAGTGGGCAGTTCTGGGGAAGGGAGAGAAAGATGTAACGCCGGCTCGGATATGCGCAAAAACACAGAAACGATAAAAACGAAAAGCAGGAAAGCTAGAAGAACGTAATAGCAACTTGATAGCAAGAAAATGCGAAAATACCCCCAGGGAGATGCAAGAATTTGAATTGACAGCAAGTTTGACGGTTTAGCAAAGAAATGAGTTTTCAGATCATTTTCAATGATTCGACTAAAAAGTCCTTTAACATTGCGCAAACCAGAATATGCTATTTAGCCTAATTTTGAAACTTATTTAGTGAAGATCAAGATTAAGCAATATCGGAAAATGTCAAAATGGTTTTGAGGAAAAGTAAATCTGAAACAACAATGAGTCAGATCTAGAGCTCCTGATGGAAAATTTCCGAAACCTATCCGAACCATGAAAAATAAGAAATCGCCTCAATATGTTTCATTCAAACACCTCTCAATTTTGTTTTCGATCAAGAAAATATCAAATGATTTTATGACTTTTACGCTTGAACTTTCCAGAATCTCTAACTCCATGCTGAAGAATACCCGACGAAAACAGGCTGAGCTAATTTTTCGGCTCGACCAGTCAAGCCCACTGGGTTGTAAAGCAGATGTCGCGCAGATTTTTTGCAAAAAATGCGTCGTCAAAAGTATCAACTCGTAAAATACTGCGCTATGCGGGACCCAAGAACTTATCGCTACAAAATTCCCAAAAATATCGATGAATCAAAATACAGAAAATTTAAAAATAACGACTTCTTGATCAAAAGCAATGATTTTTATGCCATTTTTAAGTTGGCAAAAATATGGATCTCGAAAAAAAATCGATAAAAATTAATGAATTTCATAACGCTCGTGGATTTGGCTATTTCATGAAGTGCTGGATAAAAGATTAGAGAATGTTAAAACTGAAGAGAACGAAAAAGAGACAGAAAAAAGATTTGCGCGATAAAAGTAGCAAAGTCGGTTGATATACAAAGCAAACAGAGGAGTTTCTGATATCTAAAAGAAAGGGTTTTCATCAAACTTATCAGTAAACGGGAAATGAGGC
>LIAE01007044.1:56254-94570 GCA_002287525.1 Diploscapter pachys
CTGGGAGATTTAGTCAACAAAACTGAACAAGATAGTTTTTTGGGAAATTGTAAGTCTAAAGTTATAATGAACTAGAAAATGTCGAAAAATTGGAGAGTTTGAGAATTTTTGAAAGATCAAATTTTCACATGATGTTGATGTGATTTAATAAAAAAAAAGTTAGCTTTTATAAATAAAAAATGAGAGGTCAAAAGTTTTGCATCATCCCCTATATTTTGGTATGATGCCGGTTCGCCGACTTGTGGTGCACCAATTCGGCTGAAATTTTATACGCATATCGGGATGGATATATCATGAATATCTGCCGAGCTTAGGTCCGATTCAATCACATTTATGGAGGTTAGGAACTCCTGAAAAATTTTTGTCAGCAAGAAAATCGAAAAGTTGCCAATTTCAAAAAATTGCATAGATCCATGTGATTTAGGTACGGAGCCAAATTTGCCCTTATTTGATGCCCAACACATGTACCACTTATATGTTGAAAAGATTATTCTATGAAAAAATCTGTAGAATATTTGGTGAAGGGCTAACTAAAAATCGCCATTTTTCTTCGTTTTTCTATAGTTAAGGAAGTTCAAAATTTTCAACCCATCTCTAACTTTGAAGAACAAATTTTTCAGCAATTAAATAATCTGGTAAAATATTCTATGATAAAGATAGTTTCGAACTTTAAAAGAAATTTAATAATTATTTTCATAGTAACCATGCAGAAATTTATTTCCGAACTTTTCCTCAGTAAAATTATAATGGTGACGCAAAACTTTTGCTCGCCACTATACTTCAGAAATGAGATTTAGTCATTTTAGAGTACCTAGTTTGATACATCCTGACTTGTTGTTATATAACGAAAATCTTCCATCATCTACCAATCTAACAGAGTCCAAAATTCGATCCAATCCAGTCAACAGCCAATTCAGCTATCTGTCCTTTGTCTCTAGTCCTTGAATTTGAAGCTTTGAAGCTGACTTGAGTATCTGAAAAATTGAAACAAATGTTTGAAAAATAAAGGTAAAGCAGCTAAAAAAACTACACATTCAAGCCTGTTAGTCACGAAACAGGTTATTTTTCATCTTTTCCTAAATTTTCGTTAAATTAAACTTTATTAACACTTTTTCAAGGCTTAGCCAAAAGTAATTTGGCAAGGCCCGGAAAATCGGGAATAGAATTCCTTCGAGACGAAATAAAATAACATTTTCTACAATAAATAATACGGAAAATTGCGACAGATATTCAAAATACCCGTTGGGAAAAATGGAATCTTAGATTTTCAGAAAAAAAAATCTAGCTGTCAATAAAATACAATTCGATCAAAATCAATTTGAATGTCGCAAATCATGAGATAAAAATCAATAAAGTCGATATTTTAGGAGCGTGGTCTAAACTTTTTCTTCTGCAAAAATAGACGATTAAATAATCTACGTCGATCACACAAGGATAGTTCGGACTTTTTTTTTTTTAAATTTTAATAGAATGCATGGCTGAACTAACATCGCTAAAAGATATTGAAACCCTTCGTGTTTTCGAGAAATATAGAAAAATATGATTGATTTCTTCAAGAAGAAATAATTTTTTAGCCCTGAAAAGCCCCCTATTTGAACTTCGTGGCGAGAATGAGTAGGAGTAAGAAAATGACGGTAACCGACTGGCAGCAAATGATTTTCATCTTCCAGTTGCTTCGCTGACTCCTTTCCGCTTTGTGCACAGATTCAGTCGCCTTCGTAACTCTGACAGTCACTTGCTCCACGTTGTAGTCGATTCTGAAAAGACAATTGGGATAATTAGGCGATTAGATTAGTTAATTTAGGTAGTTTTATCGATAATTAGGATAATTAAGATTAAAAATCGAATTATACGTTTCAAAAAGAACAGATAATATAATTTTGATATAGATTTCAGTCCAAGTTCGCACGGATTTAATATGATCAAGAACTCTCTTAATTCTCTGATAGGTTTCAAGAAAATCGTAAAAAATTATCAGTTTCAAATAAATAGTCCTCTTATTTATTGTATTTAATTTTTTAAAAAGCTAACCTATCCAAGAGAGCTCCTTGTTCGACGACCATCGACGAGACCTCTTTGAAGATCGAATTGAGTTCGCGGATCGACGAATTTACTACCATTATCTGGAAAAAAATGGCTAAACTTTCACTTTTAAAGACATTTTTTCAATAAAAATTAGCATAAAAATGAAGTTTTAAAAATAAAAAAGATATTTTTTAAAATCTTACCTCCTTCTCCCGTTCCCTGACTTCCTTCTCATTAGACATGATCATTTGCAGTTGGTCCATGGTGTATTCGCCCTGAAATTGCACAAAAAAGTTTAAGCCAGGGGTATTTTTTGAAAATAAAAAAAATATAAAAATGATATCTGAGAGGTATTAAAATATCTATGACGTCTTAAACTTAAAAAGATATCTTTGACTTCCGAAAATTAAAAAAGGTAAAAATTAAAAAATTACCTGAGAAGTCTCACCGACATCCACCAATTCGCCCCAGTTCATTTCGTCCGAGCCCCCGGTAGTCAAGACGAAACTGTCGATGTTTCGGGAGCGTTTCTAAAAAAGCTATTTTTAAATTAGAGTTCATCGATTCAAGTTATCATTCCTGATAAAATCAAACGAATTTTTAGATTTTAAAGAAGCATTTTAAAACTTTACATTTTTCAACTAAAAATTCAATTAATAAGTTTCAAAAACTCGTCAAAATGTTAATTTGTTAATGGAGGACATTGAAATGGAGTAAAGATAGAATAATGAATTACAAAAGTAGCAGTAAATACTGTTACCTTAATATCATCCAGGTATTTGGATTGTCTGGACCTGAACCCGCCCGTCAGCTGGCCGAGTGTGTTGATCATCGCCTGCACGGAGTTCTCCCGAAGCCTCCGCTCCGATTCGTTTTCTCCGCGGGAAATTTGAGAGGACATCATGCTGAAAGAATAATTCAATGATAATTTACTGTTTCCTGATCTTTTTTCATATTAATTATTTGATTAATTTTTGCCTCGGAAAATTTGAGAGCACGTCATATTGGAAGAATTACTTTAAAGATAAGTCTCGAGTTCAGATCATTTTTCATTAACAATTCAAAAGTTATAATATTTTTATAACCTACATCAAGAGTTTTCTATAAATTCCCTAGATGTGCTTAATTTTGCATTAGATGACGGTAAACGAAATAAATTATCGTTAATTTTTCCTCTATCATCACTTGTACATTTCTAGATTCCTATCTGATGGCGAAAACACATTTTCCTAGATTTTTTTGAGAAATATCGCGGAAAGATAAAAATTATTCCTTTCTTCAAGTTTATGAAAATCCTGCAGCCTACTTGATGAGCCTTTGACAGTGCGAGAGCATGGACGTGATCTGCTCGGTCATCTGCTCCATTCGCCTCTCCTCTGCTTCGAAAGCTTCATCGCCAAAATTGGGTCGAGAAATGTGCTTCTGTTGAGCTGCGTCAAGCTCGTCCAGACGAGAGCGGATTCTGAAAATTTGATGAATATGTTTCAAAAATCCTATAACGTGTATTACAATGAAAAACTAATAGTGTAAGCATGAATGGCAAATGTCATCAATACGAAACTATCGAGATATAGAAAAATATTGTGAGTTTTAAAAAAAATCATAAGTTGGTCGTAAAAATCGCGTTGTCGGATTAAAATAAGGCATTTTACTTGAAAATATAATATTGAAAGTTGAAATCTTAAAAAGGTACAATTTAAAAATCCTACCTTCCAAACTCGAACTCGATCTCGTCGCAGGTGTGAATCCAAATGGGCTGGCCAACGGAGGAATCGGCCGGATGGTCCGTGCCAGATTCGAGGTTTACTAGGGACATTCGCTCTTCTGAAAATTATTTGATTTTTCAAAAATGAACTGAAAATGGTGAATTTTTAACGTATGCTTCGAAAATCCTATGTGTATTCAAGTTTTACTGTGCTGTTTCGCTAAAGGTTGGTTGAGGTATTTATTTTCGCAACCAAATTATACAAAATTTAAAAAAAGAAAAAAACATTAAAGTATCATTTGTTCCTGAAATTTGATGACCCAACTTTTTCTGTAAAATAAATTTTCTCAACCTGAAAGCCTAGAAGACGTACTGACGGCTGCTTTCGAATTGTCGTAGATGAATTTGTTCTGAAAGTATTTTCAAAATGATTAGCATTGAGACATGAGATTAACTTAGGCTTATTTTCACGAATTTTATTTTCTTGAAACATTTTTAAAACTGTTCATTTCTCGACCTTTTTCAAAATAAACTAAAGTACCTGAAAAGCATTTGACCTCAAGAGCATGAAAACTTCCGTTAAATTTCTCGAAATCCCGACATGCGGTTCACGGCTCCGGTTGATCGCTGCGGTGCTCATCCTGAAAACAAGGTTTTTTTTCTAAAATTTCTCAAATCCACCCCTTTCCCATCAACTTTCAAAAATTTGCCAGCCAACCCTCTTTTCGAAAAATTCATCCCATTAAAAGCAATATTTCAAAATAAATTATAATTTTGGCAAAAATTAAAGAAAAATGAGAAGAAACGTCATGTCGATAAATTGTTGGCGAAGATGCGCCAAAAGCCACCACTCAGCGAATTGCGCCAAATGGGGCAATTTGAAACACGAAAAATATCTCATTGCCATAGACAGTATTTTCAAAGATGAAAGAATCTTAACAAACTTTATTCTTAAAAATCACTAGGAAAACGGAAAGTTATCACAGGTTGTTTGAAAAATCACCCGATTTTTGGAAGAATAACACGCTTACGAAAAATCGAGACCAGAAAATATACCCTTCAACTCAGATCGCAACGGATTAGAACAAAACACTAAAAATATCTAGATTTATAGATATATAGATTTAAGGAAAGCGTTTTTAAAAAAAGAAGTACACCTAGCCAATAGGATTAGATCTATAATTTGTCTTAGAAATAGAAAAATTTCATCATTTCAAAAATCCTAAAAGGAAATATATTGGATCTATTACTTAGAAATAGGAAAATTCTACTTTTTAAAATCTTGTTAAAAATTCTAGGAAGAAAAATACTCTATTTAAAGAAAAAACTTTTCTAAAAACCCCAAAAAATATTTTTTAAATAAATAAACAAAATCCTACCTTCCTTGAGAATTCTTAAAAATTGGATAGCTTAACCGGTTTATCTGTGAGTCGGGCGGAGTTTCATGTCGCGGAATTTGGTGTCTTTCAGCTGAAAGGCCAACTGCTCCACGCGATTCACCATACTCTTCGTATTTTCCAGGACCTGAAAATTCAAATTTTCATCATTCCATTAAAAATAATACGATTCGAAAGTAAACTAAATGAATTACCATTCAAATTAGAATGTTTTCTAAATACTAATCGTCGTAAACAATAACTTACGCTTATAATTTATTGATAAAGAATACTTTTCGAAAATTACAGTAATAATTTCGAAAATCAATTCTTTTAAAGAGTAAAAATCTAAGAGAATTGTCCCGACCTTTTCATGAACGGACTGGTTGTTGGTGTGAGAGGCCATGGCGACGACGCCGTGAATGGAGTCGATTTTGGCACCCTCGATCCGATTGATGCGAATCAGATCCACGATCCAGCGCTCCGCGTCCGACTGCAAAAATATATTGCTATTTTAGTTAAACAATTTCTTTCAATTTAAGATTTATCGCTATCTGAATCGATCTTCAAAGAATTCGATGCATTTTCGAGTCTTTTTGAAACATATGTTAGATTTTCTTTCTAACAAAACTAAAGTTTAACAAAATTCTTTCTTATACTAGCCAGACTAAAGATAAACCCCATTTGATCGCATTTTTAACAAATGCGAAGGAATTTTATAAAGTTTAGCTCGAATATGCTAATATTATTGCAACTCTATGTCGTGTGCACATTTAGCTTCCTATTGAAATACAAGTTAAAAATAAGAGAAAAATGTTCAACCTCAGTCATATTGAGTCTCTTGGCCAGTGCCTCGATGGAAACGGACTGAAATCATTTTCATAACTAATTGAGCCTCGGACTTGAATTTAAAGCTGCGAGTACTCTTGTCCCAAATATTTGAACTAAGAATTTTTGTCCCAACGCCATTTCTCCTTTCTCTCGCTTTAGGACAAAAGTATTCGCAGCCTAAATTTAACTCGAGCTTCAAATTGGATTTTAAAATTTACCTGATGAATGCGGCAGAACATGTCGAAGACCAGCAAACGGGCCGACTCGCGGAAGTCCGACAGACACGCCGTCAGGAAGAAGTCGTTCGTCAGCACCTACAACCTTTTGAAAATTAGAAAGGATAATATTTTTCATAAGTTTCATAAAATAACTATAAAATTTTAAAATTATACAATTTCGATAGTCCCAGAGCCACGAATCTCATATTAAATTTCAAAGAAGAGGCATAAATTTTAAAAATCGTCCGATATTTATTTTTTATAAATTTCATAAGTTTCAGAGAAAACTTATGAAATTTGGATAATTGCAATTTAGTTTGCCGTTTGCCCGTAGACATAAGCCAAATTTCCCAACCTCCTCACAGAGCTTCAGCTTCTCCTGAGCGTCGTCGAAGTCGAAGTTGACGTAGAGACAGGTCAGGAACTCCGTCACTGGGTCGTGGTAGCTGTGACGCACCTCAAAGTAAAACATTGGATGGTCGAGAAAATTCGTATTCCTCCTTATTCCGTCAAGTTCGATTTGAGGAAAAAGCGAGGAAACCCGAGACCATTTTAATGACGGAGACGAGCTTCTTGATGATGTTCGGCTGCTTGATTTTACCCGTCATAACCGCCACCACCAGGTAGCGCAGCAAATGGGGACAGAGGATCTGAAATCTAGAAAAGTTTCTATTTTTCTAAAAAAAAGTCAAAATAACAATTAAATCATTTTCAACTTCATCATTAAATTAAAAAAAAAAAAAAAACTGATCTTTGAAAAAAATCCCCGACCTGAATAGTGTTGAGATAGTTGTAGTTGTGGAAAAACAGGTCGACGATCTCGTTCCTGCCATTTGCGGAGTTGAAGTAGACGAACAGAGACCAATGCAGGAGCCAGGCGCGCTCAAATTCGTAAATTTGAATTTTGCCGATTTTTTCATTCAAGTTTTTGTCAATTTTCAAATTCATTTCCGTTTTAAAGATAGAACAAATTTCAAGAAATTCTTGAATTTAGATGTTTTTATGAAACATTTTTGAAATAATCTGGATATTGTAAAACGTTCAAATTTTGTCGACACAAAGTGATGTAACCAACTTCTCAGAAAATGCCGATTTTTTAGGATTTTATGAAACACATTCGGAATATTTTGAAACCTTTAAGATTATGAAAGTAGCGGATGAACTAACAAATTTATTTAAATGCTGGATTTTGGGTTTCTTAAAATGTATCCATTTTCAATGTACCTGATGAATGAGCTCCGCCTCGGTGTCGAACGGGTTGGCATCGATGTAGACTCTCAGCTTGAGAAGGTCGTCACGGGCGTGGTCCCATTCCTAAAGTTTATTTGTTTTTTCTCATAAAAATATTGACTCGAACATCAAAAATTCATTATTTTCAATTTATCACCACTTTTCTGTAAAATCGTTTCGAATAATTCCGACTAACAAATTTTATACTTTCACCCTTTTATCAGGAATTGCCAGAACCTATTTTAGAAATTTCTAAACTATAGCTGTGACAAAGCTAAATCCACTATTACCTCTATTATAATTTTGGTTTGTTGCAATATTTTCGCTTTATTAAGGATTCCTGTGACCTACCATCAGCATAATCTCGCTGGCGAGTTTGCCGTAGAGCGCGTTCAGATAGTTCTTCAGATCGTGTTGCGGGACGAGTTGACGATAGTACTGGAGAAGCACCTGGAAATATAAAGTTGGGGGTGATTTGTTGTTTCTCAGAAATTCGTTAATTTCTATCGTTTCTAGATTCTTTCAAAATACAGTAATCCCTTACCGAAGAAGACATGTAGTCTCCGCACTCGTACTGCAGCTTGGCGTATTTGTAGAGCGTGTCGAGCATGTCAGGGGTGAACTGAACAAAATTGTTGAAGAATGCAAATTTGTGCATGTTTTCAAACTACTCTAATCAGTTTCAATTTTCGTCACTCAAAAACTCCTATGAACATTGTTTCTCTTAGATTTTGTTCTTAATGTCAAGTTTTCATACATACATTGTAGTTGGTCTGAAGATTTTCGAGGAAACTGGTGAACTCCTCCGGCTTGAGCACTTTGGTCAGGCTCTCCTTGACCGCGTCCTGCTCCAGGATCGCCAGAATCGGGTTAACCTAAAAACCTGCTTGTTTAATTATTTTTTCAAAAATACCTTGGCTTTGAGCTCTTCCCTCTCCTTCGCGATCGTCTCCCTTTTCTGCACCAGCTCAGGGGGGACCTAAAATTAAAACAAATGAAAAATAATTTTTAGAAAAAAAACCTGATCAGCCGGATAGGTCTCGATCAAATTGTCGATATAGTTGGTCTGTGAGAGAATCGCGCGTTGCGTCTCGCGAATGGACTTGTCGTCGAACAGCTGAAAATATTTATTTATTTAAAAAATTTGTATTAAAATTTTTAAAATCTAATTTAGCTCTGCAGAAAAATCTTGTTGGTTAAAGAAAGTTATTTTATTTTTTCTATAAAAAATAATTTTAAAAAACCTTTCTCGGCTCCAGGAACTCGAGGAGTGGCATGATGAGATGCACATCCAGGAAGGGCGCGAGCTTGAACGTCAAGTCGAATTCCGACATTTTTGTTTGGAAAACTACTCTGAATTTATTATTTTCTAATTAGGAAAAGAAAAACGAAAGTTAAAAATAACGAATTTTTCCTTAGAAATTATCCTAAATCTTTTTAAAATTAGAAAAAAGCGAAAAAAAAATGCTGAAACAGTGGAATAAGTTTCAAAAAGATCCAAGAGACTTGAAAAATTCAAAATAAAATCTCCGACGCAAAAATTCTGCGCCAAATGCGCCAAAGTGCATTGCACCACGAAACAGTTGTTACACTGGGGTGCAGAATTTTACAATTTTTCAGAGAATTTCGCGATTTTCCTAAATTTTCAGAAATTCATTAGAACTTTACACTTTTTTCCGTAAAAATTCTTAAAATTTCAGGAACTCCAGAAAATCGGGGCATGGGGCTGAAAAAATCGAGAAATGGAGGAGAGGAGCAGTAGATACTCGATCGTGAAATTGTTCGACAGACAAGACAGACTCTGGGACAGCGTTAAATTACTGAATGAGGCGAGATTTTTATTTTTTTTTTGGGGAAATAAAAAGGAAAATCGAAGCGTAAAGTGAAAACGGAGAATATGAAGAGTTTTTGAAACGTATTTTGAGAATTCTACTCCCAAATAGATGGAGGAGTGAAGGAACAACTACTCGAAATTTTTGAAAGATAAAGATAAGGTCGATTTGAAGCGTATCTCATTCACTTTATGAAAATTGGATTTCGATAAATTTTCGAGGTATCACGAGGACAATGAATTTTTATAAGTGATGATAAATTCAAGCTGAAACATAACCTAGGAGGAAATTAAAAGGAAAACGAAGGTTTCAGGAATGGCCCCGAAGCGACGGCTCTCGCGAGCACTCGCAGAAGAAGTCGTGTCGGCCCTCACCACCGATGAGTTTCCTGCTGCTGGAAACCGAGTCAGATAAGCTGGTCGGTCATGCCAGGGCTTGTCTCTTGCCGAATAGGTAAAATTAGACTTGTTTACTGAATCACAAATTAGAATAGGAGCTAAGATATCATTTATCAAGTAGAAAGATACAGCAATCTTCCATTATAAATGAAAAAAAATCTACAAGTGGATAAAATTTAATGGACTTTTTAAAATTTGTTATTCCAGACCAACCGCATGCTGGGTCGAGTCCGTTCTAATCCGGAAAGATCACCGCGGAAAAGGACTCGGCAAATTTCTGATGACCGAAGTCGAGAAGTGGCTCAGGACGAATGGGTTTGATGAAGTTGGAGTTTTCTTTTTAAATAAAAAAAATCAAAAAAGTTGCCTTTAAAAAACAACGATTCTGTACCCCTTGAAAATTTTGAATTTTTTCATTTTAAAATTTCAGGGCTATTTATCCACTGACGATCAAGTCGAATTCTATCAGCATTGCGGCTACGAGAAGTGCGCCCCGATTTTGCACTCTACCGTGTCCACGTCCGTCTTTCCCATATGCGCTTTACTACAGGAAGTAGAATTTTAAAATTAGATCCGCCCCTAATTTTCCTAAATCTAACATTTTTAGAACCCGCCTCCAGAAGAAACTTCAAAGAAACGCGACATTTCGAGCTCAGACAAGTCCGCCGCGGTATTGCATGTGAACGGCGTATCGATACCTCTGGCTCCGCCCCCTCCTCCGGCCCCACCCACTCAAAGGAAAAGTTCGAATAGCTCTATAGGAAATGTAGATCACCAATTTATGAGAAAAAGATTCGAAAATTAGCATAATTTCATTGGGATTCTCTAGAAGTCACAACAATTCTTGTCTGTATTTTATGTTGTATATCGTTTCATTGTCAAAAGGTGCTCATCAGTACAAACGCTTTATACTAATAAAGTGATTTTTTTTTTCAAAATTTATTAGATCAAATTTTCAAGTATTTTATAAGAGGTCAAAAATACCGTATTCTTTCGAAAAATAAAGTACCTATGACAAGTATGAGAATAGAAGGACACTCTTCAATTAGAGAATACGGCGATTGATTTTTCATATGAATATGGTATGTGAAATGGCTTATCTTCAAGGTAATCTTCAGTTTAAAATTTAACACAATTAGGTTTGAAAGAAACGATCAAACCATCCTTCGTTGCGCTGAATCCGAAAGCTGTTTGAAGACGTAACAAGTGACGTCGCCCACCGTGTGCTGACAATACACCATTGTGCTGGTAATGTATGAAAAGTCACCACGAGCACAAATCACGTTGTATCTGAAATTTGCATATTTTTGTTTCAATAAAATCTAATCCTGCATCTATTAGTAATTAGAATGATTCTTGATATCT
This sequence comes from Diploscapter pachys, assembly GCA_002287525.1. Lineage (NCBI taxonomy): Eukaryota > Metazoa > Nematoda > Chromadorea > Rhabditida > Rhabditidae > Diploscapter > Diploscapter pachys. The sequence continues at coordinate 67,235 of LIAE01007044.1, forward strand.
TTAGGGTTAAATTGAAACTTGTTTGATACAGGATAAGATAAATCCCGAAACTCGCATTTTAAAAAATCTTGTTTTCTAGTTCATTTGAAATATTTTGTTGAATTATTGTTGAAAGCATCTACTTTATCGTTTTTCAGAAAAATTTGTCAAGTCTCGAGATAAAATGAAACGTATTTTAAAAGTTATGGGTTAAAAAATTCCACCTTCCACCCAAAATCCTTTCCGCTTCCAATTGTATCCTTTTCTTGGCAATTGAAGTCACTCTGTCGATGTTTTGAATGATGACATTTTTGAGATCGTCAGAGTTGCACTTCGCGTCACCAACCTCGACTAATTCGGATTGGCGTTTATCTCGGAAATTCTGGAATTTTTTTCTTTAAGAACATCTAAATTTTTGAAAAATCTTAAAAAAAGATACCGTAATCCCCCTTTTCATCCTCTTCAGTTTTTCCTTCTTACATCCAGTGCCACAAGATGATACCATCGGTGTACAGCAGGTTTGAGTTTGGACCTAAAAATTCAAAAATCCGGATTTTGTTGAAATTCGGGGAAAAAAATTCCTACCACCGGGGCCGGCTGGCACATTTGGATTTGCATGGATGGACAGGGGTTGACTGGCGCGCAAACGGGAGGGGGAGGGCTGCATTTTGAATTTTCGAAGATTTTGGAAAGGTGTTGATTTGATAAATTCGGATAAAAACTTCAAACCAACTTCAAATGTAGGTCCTTACATTTAATTACTTAGAAGGAAATAAATCATTTTTGATGTTTCTAACATGATGAATCAGTGTTAGAATATTTTTAGTTGATTTTTTAAAAATTAATCACAATAAAGAGCTATAATTAAGGATCTAAAATTACTTCCAAATTTAAAACTCGCTTGAAACATACCATGGCGGACAACAACCGTTTCCACTAGAGGGGAATAGAAATCCCTCGGCTAAAAAATTCACGAAAAACGAAATCACAACGAAAATTAGCATAATTGAACTGATTAACTAGGCAGCTAGGATAATTAAATAGATAATTAGTCAATTAAAAGTCGTCGAAATTTTTCAACGATGGAAATATTCTTTGCCCTGACTGGTCTCTCTGACAGTCTCCTTTTCCGTTAATCTCCTCATTTCTCTTTTTAGGAGATTTACAGGTTCTGAGAACTCCCTTACTTGGAATAAGGCTAATCTCAGCCCCTGATCTTACCGGTCTAATAAACTCGATCCAAACGAGTCATATAAAATCCAGGGAATGAATTATAGATCAGCAGGATTTTTTTTTTCAAACCTTAACCTATTCCCCTATCGTTAAATTAGAAATTCGAATTTTAGAGGTGATCTCTATATGACGACATTAAAAGTGGTTAAAATGAGAAAATGGGAAATAGTGCAGGAAAAGATACAGAAAATACCGAGTAAGTGATTCAAAGACCCATTTGCCAAATTCCTTATCCTTTTCATTCAGTTTTCAGTTCTCGTCTTCCATGAATGATCATTCTTTTCCTTCCTCATTTAACTTTTAGCTTCAATTGTATATTTCCGACATAGAATCTTAACCTGATATGCCGTTTAACTAAGGTTACTTCCACTTCTAAATCATTATTTTAAGAAGGAAAATTCTGTTTACTTTTTCAATATTCATTTCTCCTCAAATTTTCATATTCTGATTTGAATATCAGATTTGAGAAAAATGATTATTCGCTACTCTATTTCAAACCTTGTCTTTTCAGACATCGGTCAACTGCGTTACTTTTTGCCATTCGAACCATTTGAATCTTTATTTTTCCTTTCTTGTGAACGATCATTCCATCTTATCTTTCATACTTGCCTTTCTACAAACATTTAATATTTATTAAAGCTTCTTACTCTCTTCCCCCTGAGCATGTTGCATTTGAGTGCGAGATGATATTCGAGGTTGAGCAGATTCTTGTTTAACCAATTAGAATCCCTTCATTTGTTTATTTCTAATTCCTAATCATTTGTCGAAAATTATTAATTTTACGATAAGATTTTTTCTCGCAAAATATTTGACATCGTTATTCTCTTACCAATTCTCATTCAATGTAAAAGCTTGCTAGGCCACCGTACTACATTATGTCGCTATTCCAATATTTGTCATACTGACTAATATTAGCTCGCTTTAGAACACATGAAGAGGACGTTGATAGACATTGATTGTGCTCGAATTCAACCAAACTCAGTTAGGATGAGTGGCGAACCTATGCCAACTTCTACAAATCCCCTTTCCAAACCCGTAAGTTGAAATTCAAATGAAATTTCCTATAATGAATTACTTTCTTCTAGATGATAACATTTTATCAGAAATTTTTAGCAACTACCATCATTTGTTGAAATGTTGGACGTTTCACAAAAGAATCTCATTAACGGTCTATGGAATGCGGATCATTTGTCGATTTCCGATAAAATCGATAGCATCGATGTGATTTCGGACAAAATGCCATTAGAAGCAAGAAGGGAGTATAGAAGATGGCGTTTTTTAGTGGACCGATCGAGGGTAAACCAAGAAGCATTTTTATCAATAAGAAATGCCAACGAAATTTTAGATGCCAGATTTCTACCATTTTCAGAATGATCATATTAAGAACATTATCACTGCAATGTTTGAGAAATATACCGATTTAGGTAATATAAATACACCTGAAACACCACTATTTCATGAGTTTAGAAGAATTTGCTCGAACCATAATGAGCATAAAGTCATCGTTTAATAATCCGGATGCTTTCGACAAATGGATGAAGAATGAAGAAATCGAATTCAAGGTACCTTTAATTTAGAAAGATATGAAAAAGTATCAACTTCTCAATCGTCAAGTTATTATATAAAGCTGATTACGTTTTACCTTATGCTATATTATTTTCCGCCACCTGGAGAGGTAGTCGTATTTATTTTCCTTAATAAAATGGTATTTTGGCATTTTGAAAATAAATAATTCATTATTAAAATGGATGTGATAATGCCAGAAAGGAATTGAAATCTCATTGATTAATAATACAATGAATGAATTAGCCCGAAACATCAATAGTTTGCAGATTGGTGGAGACAATTCATTCGATAATTCGCATAAAATTTTATTTTATCGTAAGAAATTATGTTGAAAGCTAAGTAAGAGACTTTGAAACGATTCGTAATAATTTAGTTTGGTATCGAAATAAGGATAAAAAACTGGAAGGGAGAATATGTTTGCTCAATTCATCTACCTACTCAGTCGAAGCGATCGCGAAATTTCACAATTGGTCTGAGCCATATGAAGTAGCAACTACACAGAATAAAGTAAATTCTTATGTTCGTTATTTTGGATAATTTCTCAAATTTCAGATTTTTGGAATTAACGACGGAATTAAATCATTCGAAATATATGACTTGAATACTCGACAAATCTCAAGAGGTCTTGTCAACAAATCCATGAGTGATCGATTCAAAGAGTTTTACAGGTCCAGATCCTCCTGAGTGGCGTAGTGATGCATCTGTGGCTTATTTCAAAAACAAATTGTATTATTTGGGTGGATGGGATTCTAATTCTCGAACTAATCGTGTAGATGTAGGAAGATCGAATGAAAGTCCATGAAATAATTTATTCAGGTTTTAATAGACGGAAAGTGGCAAACAGGACCTACATTTCCTCTTCCAATTGAATGTGTTCATGCAATAACATGCGATGAAATTTTATACGGTCATATTATAGCATAGTCATTATTGTAATTATGGATATTCAGTTATTGATGGATGGAATAAACAAACATATCGATTATCAGACGATGAATGGGAATGGATTGAAATTGGAGAGATTCCAGAAATACCAATGTATTCCGAAGTTGCATCACTAAATGGAAGAATTTACATAATTGGAGGATTTAAGTCGTTAATTTTGTATGATAAATAATGCATCATTATATATTTAGTGAGGATTATGATGTATCAGAATCCTGTCTGTGTTTCGACCCCTCGGCTCCAGTTGACAGTCGAATTTCTCGAATCGCTGATATGAATTACGCAAGGCATTTTCATTCGCTTGTTGCTGCGAATGGAAAATTGTATGCAATAGGAGGGTAAGCTGAGATTTTGCGTATCTTTATACCAAACATTTTTCAATTTAGATTTCAAGAATTACTACGAGAAAATTTTTGCAATTCAATCGAGGAATACGATCCACAAACGAATAAATGGAGAGAAGTTGGAAAACTAAAATTGGAATAATGCAGTTTAATACCATGTAACCCTTTTATTCGGCATATTATATTTGATGAATTTTATCTTTATTCGACTACTATTAAAAATTTCAATAAACACGATAACAACAACTCAAAGACATCCAATAAAGACACTGAAAATCCAACTGAAATAAATATTTCTTTTAATCAAGGTTGTACGAACTGAACTGAACTTCGAACTATCTGGAAGTTTAACTCAAGTTCGAACTTCAGATAGCCCTGATCCCATCATTTACTCTCCATTATTTGCGACAATGTCATTACGAGAAAATTTAATTTTTGGTTTTAAATGCGGTCGAATAAATTCAAGAAAAACAATAAATAATTGATAGCATATCGAAAATTAATCAACTTATGTTAACACACCCCTCGAAAATATCCACTTTGACCCTTTCCTAGCCTCGCCCACTTTAGGGAGCGGGGTCTAATCTCCCCATTTTTGTGACTAGGATCCAAGGGCCTAACCAACCATATGGGTTTGGTTCGGATTCAAGAGACTTTTGCAATTGTTCGGACCCCCTCTGTCAGTTGTTCTGGTTATTCATGGAATGTCTTAAAAGTTCATATTTTATTAACGTTTTCATTAGAAAAATTCTTTCAAGGATAAAATAAAACTTTATTCCAACGATATGTTTCGATAATTATTCTTTCCGAAAAATCCAGATAAAATTTAGAGATCTTTTCCAAGTTTCTCCATATCAATTGTTGACGCTGGCATCTGTGAAAAATGTCTTTCTTTCCTCTCTTCATTCTCCATACTATTTCCAGAAAAATACTGTCATCGTTTCAAAAGGCAATTAATAATAGTACACAAAAATCGATAAAAAATATCATCATATGAATTTTCTGATCCGAAAAGTTTGATTCCCAACATTGCACTACCAAATCCCTACCCTATGCCCTACAAGTAGGTAAGCTATTACTATTTAAATTAACCCAAAATATGCATGTTCGTTGAATTGTTGTGGCACTACTTTTATTAATTGCCCTTCAAAAAGCACTCGATTTTTTCATTCTAATTTAGCCCATTCAAAATTGAATAAAATTAGCGTAGTTTTACAGTATATTTCACAAAAAATAGCATGAAAATCTCGAGCAAAAGGTATTTTAATTGTTCTACAGTATGCCAATCTTTTTTGAACCTTTACCGTATCTTTTCGCCCCTCGAAACTTCACGAGTGCCCTCCCCTCCTTCGTTTGTTCTCGAAGTGTTTCTTGAAGTTGCCATACTGTTGTTCATCCTCTTCAGCCTGCTGACGAATTGAGTGACCCAAGGTTAGTCTGGAAAATTTTGTGGTAAGTTTCACAAATCTATAATAACTGGTTCTTTCGAATATTTTCAATTTTAGGTATAATTTTAGATGTGTGCACAATGATCAAAGAAAAATGGAACTTAGAGAACTTTCTAGATTTTAGGATCAAAGTTAAGCATGTTTCAAAAATCATTTATAACTTTTGCCTTCGAGATATAACAACTCCTTTATCAGATGTTATTCAAATGAAATTCAATTTCAGGAAAGTGCCCTACCGTTTGAGTTCCTCCTTTTTCATTTGCTCCTGCTCCTTTTCTCGCGCCCACGCCTCTTGGAGTTTTTCATTGTCGAGTTCGACTTTTTTCAGGGCTGGCTGAAAAAATACAAATTTTAAGAAATGAGTAAAAATTTTTAGAGAAAGTCAATAACTTTCACAAAAATTAAAATCTTGCCTTATTTCCCTTGCCTCTAATCATGAGTTTGACTTTTTGGGATCCAGATTTCAGATCGCCCTCCTCAGTGTCCGTGTCGTCGTCATCGTCGTGTGATTCTAAAATCGAAGTAAATTTGAAAAGTATTTCTTGAAACAATTAACAATTGGCTATCAATCTTGAAAAAGTCTCAGATATCTTCAATGCTTTCTGAAATTTATTCCGTTTTAAAGACATTGAATGAATTTGATATTCAGACATCGTCTAAGGAAAAAAATCGTGAATATTTTAATTTTTATTGAAATTATTTGTTGTGAATGCCCCAATTACATTAATCTAGATGATATTAATGGCACTTCAATCCATCATGAAACTTAGTAAAACTAATTTTATAGGAAAGAAAAATCTCACCAAAAGCGATTCTCTTTCCCTTGGTTTTGACAGTGGCTGGCAACGTCAGGTCGGCCGTAGTCTGGGCTGGCGGTGCATTAGGAGCATTCTGAAAATGAACTTCACGAATTTGAATTTTACCCATTCAAAAAATTCAAACTCCATCATTCATTGAAGAAGTGTGCTATTTTTAGCCTTATCAAATTATCTTTTCTTAGAAAATTTAGATAAAGTTATTTACTAAATGAATTCGTCAATACATTTTCTAATTTTTTTTATCTAATAAAGTAAAAAAAAGAACGTATTTTTTCAAAACTTTAAAAGTCCAACCCGATGAGTCTCTGTGTACATTTTGTCGAACTCCCTGATGAAGTCCTCATCGTCCTCGTCCATTTCCTTCTTCTCGTCCTCCTTCAGCACCACATTATCACCATAGTCCGTGTCGTCACAGTAGCTCAGACCGGAATCACTTAATATTTATTTTTATTAAATTATAACGACATTTTGTTCGAAGAAACGTGTTTAGCAATTTCATCCATTTGGTATCAATTTGAAACCTAAGAAATTTTTGAAAATAATTTTCTCTAAACTATAATTATTATCTTGAATACAATAGAGGACAACAACTTTCACTCATATGATTTTACCTTGAAACTATTCGAGATTGTTCTTGGTACGTTGATTAAAACATGAGAGAAATTTAAAAAAGTAGGTAGTTTTCAAGAAAATGCCTACCCGACTTCATCCTCGGTCGTGCCGCCCTCTTCATTCGAAATGTCGTCTGATTTTCGACGATGTTCAGGCTCATCTTCATCCTCGACGTCTTCTTGGTTTTTCATCTGGAAACTTTTTAAATGTTTCAATACTTTAATTTTCAATCGTTCTTTAGCCAGAAACTATGCGGAAAACTTGAAAATATTTTTAAAAATGTATAATTTTCAACGATATTCTTTTCTTACAATGGCTTACTGTTGTAGAGGCATTTAATACGAAATTGAGCACATACAATTTCTCCTTCGAAAATTCAAAAGTTACGTTTCAAATATCCAATATGTTTAATAACCCAATCTCAAAAGCAATTGGTCTTCTACCAATGTATCATTTCCGATAACTGAAAAGGCCGACCTTATTCTTGAACTCCGCTTCCATTTTTTCGACCTTTTCGTTGGCCTCTTTCAGACTGCCTGGCGGATTCTTCTTGCCCATGAATTTCATGCAATCTTTGAATTCGACTTCCACGTCGATTGGGAAGCTGAAATTTATTTTTATTTTATCTTAATTTTTTTCAAAAATTCAAATTTCCTTACGTAGGCTGTTCCATATCCTCACTCATCGGCGCATTCTGGAGCCAGGTATTTCGCTTCATCCAGTAGTACCTAAAAGCCTTCAATTTTCTAGGTTCAAAAATATTGCTTCGCAAAATCCCTAACATTTTTCTACAATAACATTAACAAAAAACATATTTTTCTTTTAATTTGAAAAAATCTTTTTAGAAACCTAGAAGTGTTCAAACCTTTGAAAATAGGTGATGAAGTAGTCCATTTTCGAGTGTCCCTTCTGGAAATAGTCCCCCACGGTGACGACCAATTCACAGGTCAAATGGAGTCGAAAGAAGTCGGCAGATTGAATGTCCTGGTCGATGTCGAACGAAATCAGATTGTACAGCGTCTGAAAATAACAATGTAGTTTTAGGAGCCTTTGAAAAGGCGAAATTATAGATATGCTTCAGAAAACTTTCATGGCCAATTTTATGGAATGTTGTCAATAATTTAATCCCTTCGGAATGACAAAATCAATCAAAATTTTCAATTTGGAAAGGTATGTTTCAAAAAATGCCTAAATTTCTTCTAATAAGTCACGAATAATTGATGTTAGAATTTCTAATAAGATAGTATTTCCAAAAATTCAATTTGAACGTGCTTCAAAGTTCATTTAAATTTAGAAAAAAAGAGTGCGGGTTGTTTGATCTCCAAGGCATGTTAGGCAAAAAGAGGTAACAATATTTCAATGATTTGAATTCTTACCGTAAAAATGATGGGATTCTCACAGACGGTGTAGTTGTAGAGTTCGCCGAGGTACTTGACGGATGCGACCGCGAACTGGTTGAACACCATCGGGACTTCCAGCGACATTCTCAAAAGTGGGATTTTTAAAAATAGGTTTCATCGTTTTTCTATAATGACTCTTTTGAGCATAGATACATTACCCATAGTTTTTTTCTCGTAATCTTAATTAAAATTCGATTGCATGTTTCCAAAATCATTTAAATTTCGTAAATATTTTATGATTCATTAGTTTAGGTTTGCTGTTTTGAGATAAAATAAAAAGTAAAAACGTCAACCTAATCGTCTCGGTGATGTTATCGATGATCTGCACGCCAATCCAGTCGTGGTATTGAATCGCATTCAGCCCCGACACGGCGTTCGCCAGGTTGTGCAACTGCGAGTACGGCAGCAGCCACGGAGACGACAGATAGTACATCGCCCAGCCTCAAACAAACAAACAAAAATCAACTTAAAAAAATCTCAAACCTACCCCTGACTTTTGGATCAACCCAGTCGATTTTTCTCAAGCACTGAATGGTTTCGTTCACCGATTTCGAGTTGATGCTTAGGATCAGGTTTCTGGAAAAATCAAGGATAGATCTTTTAAAAATTGAACATTTTTAAATTTAGATTTTTTTTGAGAAAATTGTATTTCTAGAAAAAAAACTAATTACCTGATATAAAGTTGCATCGGAGGCAATTCCTTAGCCTTGTATCTCCGACCGTCCTCAGGAGGAATGCAAGCGAAGTAGGCGGTTTCAATCAGCACCTGAACTTACAAAATAGGAGAAAAGCTGATCTTCATTTTAGAATGTTAATTTTAGGTAAACGTTAAAATTTTCCTTACAATTTGCCGCTCGTCCTTGAGCCGTTCTTTTTTCGTTTGCACGACTTCCAGAAGCTGCTTCATTTTCGAGTGGCAGTCAGTGCTTCTGAAACGCTAGAACCATGAAATTCCCTTTTTCACCAACACTAGCAAAAGACAACTCGGCTTTGGGTTAAATTTTCAGAATATATGAAGATTTTGAAGTTTATTCAATAAAATTTGAAATTATTCATATGATTAAGACAACAAACAAAAATAGTCATAGCTTTTTTCCATACAACATAAAGACTCTGAAGTCTAACCTGTACATATACATGCCCCCGTTCTCGATCATCGCAGCAGCCATGTCGATGAGATGACCGTGGAAATAGTAGACCAGTTGACGCAAACACGAAAGACCCTCGGCTCGGGGGATTATACCGAATTTCATCTGGAAAAGAAAATTTTAAAAATATTGAATTCGCGTGCTTTTCAACTATTTATACTATGGACTTCACATGATCTTTCATTTAAACGTGAAAATTTCAAACTAAAAAAGGTTGGGTTCAGAATTGATTTTCAGGAAAAACGGAATTTATTGATCGGATATACACATAATATTAATCTAATAAAGAATATTTTGAAACCTACCAATTCAGTGATGAAAATGCAGCATTTGATTTTCTCCTCGACTCGTACGAATTCTTTTCGGATAGGCTGAATGAATTCTCTGGAAAATGATAAAAAGTATAAGTTTCAAAATATCATCAATTAAATCTAATTAAAATAAGTGCAATTATTTGAATAGATATTGTAGATTTTATAAACTCGAAAGAATATACTCGGAAAGTCATAAAATATTTCATTTTTGTAAGTTTAAAGAATCATAGAAAAGTTCTGCCGACGTTAAACACAATGAAGCTTCTGTCTATTTAAAAAATATTAAAAGTGACCTGAACTGTTGAATTAGTTGGTTGATAATCTCGGTCGTCACATCCGGCATCACATTGTTCAAGGAGCAGATGAGTCTGGCGTAGAATGGCAGAATGTCCATTCTCGACGATTCCACTCCCAAGAGAGCCTTCACAAGTCTCTTCCTATAAGCCTGAAAAATCACTGTTTCAAGAGAAGATGAAAATATAAATAAATATCTTTAATGCCTATCACATATACTCATTAAAATACTAAAAATAGCAAATGCCTCGGAGTATGTTTTGAAAGCCATTATTTTATCATGAGAAAAAAGGTTATTTAGGAAGTCGTGATTAAAATTTAGAAATCCCTACCTTGGTATTCAAATTTGAAACGAAGAAAAGAGCGGCCTGATCTGCAAGTTCCTTATTGACGAGGTGATCCAAATCCAAGGTGAATTTCTGAAAATCGAACATTTTTTAGTTTAAAATTTTTTTTTTAAAGAATCAAATTTACCTGCCACTTGGCCTTCATCTCTTCAGTGCCAAAACTACTCGGATCGACGACGACTTCGTGAATTTGAGAGGTCGGGGTTGGCGAATTTTCTCGGGAGGAGCTAAATTAAAAATAAAATGAAAATTTACAAAATGCATTAGGTTTCACAAAATTACTATTCAAGGTTGTTGAGAAGAATAATTCGCCTAATTTGAGCAATTTTATAAAATAGTTTAAAAGTGAAGTAAAAACCCACGATGGAAAATTGCTTGAGTCTTGAGGCTGGACGTCTTGCTGCGAAGTCGACAAAACCGAATCGACGTCAATCGCGTCAACCGAATCTTGCATTTTCTCGGTCGGAACTGTACGGACTTCGGATTCCTTAAAAGACGCGAAAAATATGAAATTTTAGAAAATTTTGTGAAAATCTCAATTTTACCTTATAGAGATTCTTCGGAACAATAGCTCGTATATCAAGCAGATTTTCGTAGAAAACCTTCGCTTCATCGTCGGGCCAAATCGACAAACCGCCTTCTTTCAGAGCACGAGAGAACTGGAAAAAAATCATTGCCAAAAGTATTTGGAAAAACTAATTTCTATCATCTTTTTCAAAAAAAAAGTTTCACAAAATCTCTATCAACGGTAGAAAATAAACTAGTTATTCTGCGCTTTCTAATATATCAAATCGAAAACAAACACAAGATAAAACTAGGTGCTCCTAGTTAGCGGGCTAGATGAAAATAAAAGAAAAGTAAAATATGTGCTTCACAAAATATGATCGTCAAATTTAAGCAAATCTAGTTGTTCGGTGTTCTCTCATATTTGAAAATTCAAAATCTATACCTCCAAATTAGCGCACTCAGTGTCCTCATCCTCGCTAGGCTCTTCATTCATCTGTACGATGTCCTGTCCCATCGCACCAGCCAATTCAGCCATTTGTGCCTTCAATTTCTCATATTCCGTCTTTGCCTCCTCAAATGCAGCCTTCTCTTCGTCGCCGGCGTCTCCTGGAATTTCTTTTATTTTGTAAATTTACCCCCGGATCGCGTATTGGAAGTTTGGAAATAGTTGTTTATTTTCTATAAGGTCTGAAACCTATATATCGAAAAGCAGGGATTTTCAAATTTGATGATATTTTAGAATTCAAATAGCACTGAAAAATTTCCCCTTATAGAAAATTTAGAATCCTTTTTCCATTCAAAAGAGATATTTTTGAATTATGATATTGAATACAAATTAGCGCTTAACCAGAAGATACAAAACTCGCATGTTTAATATCAAATTTAAAGCTTATCCCATTTTTTATTTGAAAAACCCCACCTCTGACTCTCTGCTGTCTCTTGACGATCTTGTGTGCCTTGTTCATTTTGACGCAGGCCTTTTCCATGGTTTTGACGAGAGCGTCGAAGTAATTGTTGAACAGGTCCGACACGTGTTTGATATCAGATTCAGAAAATTGGGGGTTCATAGGGAGGTCATCTGGAAAAAATAGTTTTAGGTGTTTCGAAGAAATGTCAAAAGTGAATAAAAACTAAGTAGCAATTCTCTGGGGAGTTCTGATATCTATGAAGCTTTATGCTTCAAAATCTCTTCATAAACAGATTTGAGTTGCAAATTATAGTGATTCACCAAGCCACTTTTTATATCAAATTTCACATAAGTTTCGAAAGATTGGCATAAATAAGAAAGACGACTGGGCTTTAATCGACCCCTGATACAAATTTTCTATGTTTTAAAGTCGCAATTAAAACCATCTTTCAATAAATAAACGTTAATGTAGTCCTACGTTTTTCACCCAAATTGTATCAAAATTTCCAAATTAGTATTAATCTGTACAGTCTCTTCATTTTTAATCTCAAAGAAAAAATTTAACAAAAATTCCTACCAGTGCTAACCGAAGCAGTCTCTGCATTCGAATCTGCCGGTTTGGGAACTATCCTTGCGATGTGCCATCCGATCGATCTGCACATGAAGCTGATCAACGGAACGTTGTTGAATTCGGTTTTGTCCATCAGGCAGAGATAGGCTAGAGCGCTCCCAAGAACCTGAGCTTTTCTTTATTATTTTGATTTTTATACTTTTCAATGTTTTGTTTCAAGAATTCCTATAAATCGCATATTTCAGCGAAATTGGATGAGTTGTAAAATATGATCGTATTTGGATAAGTTACAAGAAATTGATAAAATGACTAATTCTAATGAAACTGCAATAAATAACAGATACCGAGCCAAAATAGTTTTAACAAGCTTCAAAAATACACAAAAGATTGCATTTTGAAGCGGTTTTAACTAATCACAAGCAACTTGAGCTTATCAAAATAAAAAATAGCAAAATTTTAGAATTTTCATAAAACATTTTTCAAGGATCTTGATTTTTTCTAAGAATCTTTTTCGGAATAAAAACAAGATCAACCTGCATTCCGTCTCTGGAAAATACACCGCACAGAATGCACTCTGCCAGAAATCTGAAAAAAAGACTTTTTAAATAAAATGAAAAATAAGAAAAAAACCTCAAATCAATCTTCAATTTGACAGGATTCGCGACTTTGTCGGACTTCTTCTGTGGCAGGTTTTTCTTCATTTCAGCTAAGAGCAGTTCGGAAAACGAGGCATATCTGCAACAAATCGCCACGCAGAGCTGAGTCACCGAGGGCACTTCAGAGTTCTTGATTTTCGTCTCGGCGATCGCCTGAAGATTTTTGATTTTATAAAATTTCGTTGAACAAAAGGATTCCAACAATGGAAAGTAAAAGATTGAAATTTGTAGATTTTCTGAAACACTTGCAATATATCAAAGATAGGATTTTAGGTTTTGAATAAAATTTTTGGGTTGAAAAACATAACTCATTATTAAACAATATAACATTGAATGTTATGACTTTTAAGCATTTAAAAAACCACCTGCGACATTTCCTCGATGAACTTGGACAGATTGACCTTGGAGAGATCGTCGATTAGACTTGGGACGACTGGGGCTGGAATTTCTTTTCTCAAACAAATTTTTGTTTAAAATTTACTCGACAAAGTCTTAAGCTTCTTCATGAAGGCGGTCGTCTTTTTCAAAGCCGAGTCGAGGCCTTTCACGGAAATCTCATTCTTTTTGGCTTCTTCAAGTTGATTGCGATGATCGTCCTGGAAAAATAAAGAAAAGTTTTGTTCGATTTTAACAATATCGAGATTTCTTGAACAGTTATTTCAGAAATATTAATTTTTTCAAATTAAACAAAATTAACACATTTTTGAACATGAATTTCATAGGAATTGAGTTTTTTAATGTTTTAAATCAAATTAAATTCCCACGTAAATCTTGGATCGCTGTTTGAGATCATCCAACCAATGCTGTTCGACGTCTTTGATCACCATTTTTGAAAAATCTGAGAAATAAAAAATAAATCCGAAAAACTAATAACCAGGGTTGCAAATTTTGTACACGGTTGGACACACATCTATAAATTTTTAAATTAATTATCGCGGTCGGTTTTCTTTATCTATCCTTCAATATACGAAGAGTTTTTAAAATTCGTCATCGTGTACAAAATTTGCAACCCTGATAATAACAAGCTATTTCCCGAAAAATGACCTGCTTATCATTTTGAATGAAGGAGGTTATTGAAATCTATAAGTGTCAAATCTAAAAGGTATTCACAAAGTCACTAGACTTTTCGATCAAAATCTGAAAAATAAAAAATCGACCGGAAAATTTATTCTTTACAAAAATTACAAATGATTTTACAAAGAAAACGATAAAATAAGCTGGGATTTCATAAAGCTCTTGTGGGATTTAGATTCCTCGCTAGTTTTTGAGAATAGGAATGTTCCATGAAAGCGAATTACGGATCGACAACCTTTGAAGAAAACTCTCGATTGGAAATTTTTATTTTTGATTCCTTAAAAATTAGTTTTTTCCAATCAAGAATCATTGACTAGAAAAAAAACTTACGATACAATTTTTACTTTAAAAAATCGACAAATTTTTTCGAAAGAATAATTATTGAATTATGCCCTATTTTGAACAATGAACTCTAACTTTTTTACAGAGATAGCGAATTTCTTGCACTTGCACCTATAAAAATTAGAATACGGTCTGTGTGAGCCTTACAAAATGTGTGCAATAATTAGATAATTTAATACAATTAATACCTCCATTCGAGTTACTTGGTCAATTAAATGGGGAGATAATTAGCCGGCTAATTACCCTTGCAATTATCCGTCGTAAGCGTAGTCCGCCTTGTTATGCATGATCAGTTTATCTTCGACGAAATAGAAACTATCCGAGCGAGTTTCGTAGGGACAAGCGATGATTTCCTCCACTGTAATTATAAATAATTTGGACAATTAGGTGTTATAATTAGCTTTATAACTTTTGTAAATCAATTAAAAATTAATAAGAAAATAAGGGTAACTAGGTCGATAATTGAAGGGTGGTTAAGCATCAGACAATTGCCTAACTAACTTACTTAATTGCGGATTTAATTGGGGGAACTCGTAAATGTGTTCGCACGTGTTGCGTGAATTCGGCATGCAAAATCCGAACTCAAAGTCGAAACTCTTCAAGAGCTTATCCTGAAAATTAAAATTTTCAAAAAAAATATAAATCTTCAAACAGTTACAAATTTTCAAAGGAAAAAAAATCAAACCTTAAAAAAGTGCCTCTCCAGCATTCGGAATTTGTTGACGGGCTTTGAGCCGACCATGAACTCGACCGTAGCGCCGACGTGCTTCAATCTGGAAGCTTCGAATTTTTCAAAATTTTAAAAATTCTAAAGAAATTTCAGTATTCAGCATTTTTCAAAATCGAAAATTCTACAAAAGTGGATATCTTCAGAGAAAGTATCTTCTATTTTTCCCGAAAAAAAAACAACATCTAAAATGTTTTCTTACTTTAAAAACTCCGGCGAGAATCTGTATCTGACATATCTGGCAGGTTCCGTGACAGGCTCCTCTTGTGGTTGACCGCCGATTTCCTCTGAATTTTTGAAATTTTCAAAAAATCGATTTTTCAAGAATTTACCAGGCGGTTTTTCGATCTCAAATAGAACCTGGTCCGTATCCAAATCGCGAATTTTAAATCGGGTGAATTCGATTTCATAGATATTGTCGGACGGCTTGCAGAGGTAGTCTTCAAAATTTTTACAATATTTTCTACCTTTATCATAACTCTGAACCTCACTATAAAATAATCCAGAAACAATCTTCTTACCTATTTTTTACATTTTTTGTCACCTTTACTATAGCTCAAAACATAAGAAGTTAAAGAAAAAGTCAAAACCCGTAAGTCGACTCGCAGAAAAATAGCACATCGTTTCGAGAGAGGAAAATACGACATCCCCTTTTCCTCTCGACATATGTCATACTATTTTCTCTGCGGGTCGAGTTTTGAAGAGTTTTGGAAAAAATTCTGAAAATTAAGAGAAAATCCAGATGATACAAAATTCAACCTTGCGTAATAGTGGACAGTCGTTTGACGTCCTCCGGAGTGATAACGTCTTTTTGCAGAAGCTCCGCTTCTGAAATCGGTGTCAAATTCGCATTTCCCGAATGCGAAGCCGCGGGACGAGTCTCAGACTTCGTGGACGCCAGCTTTTCCGACTTTTTGATGAACGACGAAATAATGGGTGGACTAGAAAAGCTGCAAATAATAGAGGTTATTAAAATTTTTGAAAGCAAATTGAAACGTAAATAGATAATAAAATAATCGAAATTTGAAGCTTATAAAAGGAAATTTTTGAATTTATGATGAAAGACGAAATGGGTGGACTAGAAAATCTGGGAAAAAAGTTGAAATTATCGAAGAGTTTTGAAGAAAATATGCAGATGATTGGATCACTAAGGAAGGGGATAAGGAATGAAGTAGTAAAGTTGAAACCTAGAAGTATGTTTTTCAACTTCGATGATAATTCAAACTAACAATCATTTTAGAACAGCTCGAGGATGGTATAGAAAACACGAAACCCATTGAAGATTTCTTAGTTTTGAAAGATAGTTTGAAGAGAATTCCAAAGAATGCGTTCATTCGCGCTCGGTTTGTTGATTTAGCGGTCCTTATGGAAAATGGTAAGAAAAACTCGAAAAGAACACTTTTCATTGTAAATTCAGGTATCAAAAATTCTTTGAAATTTTCAATTAATCTCAAGAATTCGATAATTTTTGCGAAAACTCGTTCAAAATTCCAGTCCAAACCGAACGTACTATGCATGCATTTGAGGGATGCGTCATCAAGCGGAAATAAGTGAGAGAAGGAAAGACGCAGAGATGAGAGAAATAGCATAGCAAAATAATAGAGTAAAAGAAGCAAACGAGAAATAGCGCAGAAAAGTCAGACGAGAAAGAAAGAGAAAGATTCCCTTGCTGGAAGCCGACTGGACTACAGCACATAAAAACCATAGCAACGAGAGATAGCATGGAAAAGCGAGAGGAAGAAGAAATAATGCAGCGAAATTTCCATAAATGGAATAGAGCCTGCATCATACAAATCAAAGACTATTTTTCGAAGGTCGTTAAGTTCCTGGACGAGTAAATTTAGAAAAAAAAAGTAATTACATTTCGAAATCCTAAAGGAAATTAAGATTTTTGGCTGAATTTTCGGAGAAATGGGAAGATTTTTGGTGAGCTGAACTAAAGGGTTAAAAACTTGGGTAAAAATCTCATTTCATTATGAAAAGTGGGTTGGCATATCGAATTTTTGAAGATTAGCTAAAAAGGCGTAATGACGAAACGAAACAATGACAAGACGCAATAGAAACTGATGGCAACCTGAATTAGTAACACGTACTCATGAGGGAAATAGTATAGGGTAAGGATAGGGTCTCTTTTCCCACAATTTCTTTTGATGACTACGCGGCTATATGCTACTTTTCCAAATTTTCATCAACTTCTATCGTGTTTCGTCAAATACAAGTTGCCGCTGAAAATATAGGGTACTAACACTCAAAAATTAGAGATTAGGGGATGATTATCAACAGGGCTTATCTCCTCTCTTACCGACATTTAAGAGATATCAAAGTTACTAGGCAACATGCGGCAAAAATAACATATTTTCCACGAAAATGGATTTTCCTCGAAGAAAGTTTTGAAAGTTTCGCAATTGCAAAATATGTTTTTCGGTGAAATTTTTGCAATTTCGATAAAAATAGAAGAAATCTTTACTTTCGAAACAATTCATCAATGTTTTTAAAAATGTCCTCAAAATTAAAAAAAGGTCCGAGATTTTCAATTTTTCGAAAAAAAAAAACTATTCATTCGAAAAGAGGCTACTCGACCAAAGTATGAAAAGGATGAATTGGTAGGACACTTGAGGGGCTTCGGATAATGCAACTTGAAACTCGAACATCCTTTTTCTTTCTTTCCCCTTCACTTTCCTTTTCAGCACTTTAGCCAAATTGATGAAAATAGTGTTGATAAATGGGTGAAATTGCTGACCGCAAAAGTTTTAGCAAACATTAATTTGTTAGGCTTCAAGAATATGATGAACTTTAGGAGAAAATCTAACCTTTAGTAGTGGATAAATTCCAGAAAATAACCAATTTTAGTGGAGGAATTATTTAGGGCGAGAATAAAAAAAAATGAAAATGTTTGGTTTGGGTTTCAAAAATACGCTAAATTTTTAACGAATCTTCTAAAATCATTCAACGTTGATGGGCAGGGGATTTTTAGAAGCCAAGAAAAATAGAATTCGCAATATAATCCCGTGATAGTACATTTTAAAAACAAGTTCTTATCAATAGATCGAATAAAAAACAGAAAAGCATTGTAAAAATCGAATTGAAACGCGAAAATAAAACAAATAAAACTTTCAAATATTTCATGGTTTCAAACCACGTAATTTAAAAATCAAACTAAATAAATCGTTTCATCATTTATTTATTCATAACCATTTCATTACTTCACGAAAATTAGAAAAAATATACACCTCGTTTAATATTTTTCAACGAAAGTATCGAGATCTAACAAATATGAAATAAAGTTGTACCGAAATGATATTCCTCGAGAGACAAATACAAGCAATAGCGCTTCTTTCAGACTTGCAAAAGTATTCAAGACGGTTTTAATCCCCTATTCTTTGTCATTATGGTTTTACAAGTCTTAAGACGGATGATAGCTGCCATAAGGCACCCCCCTTTTATTGGTGGGCTGGATTTACAAGTACCTATGACCGCGTAAAAGGTAGTAAATGCAAATGGAATAAACGAAATGGTACAAAAACACTGAAGTTTCTACTGCTTTGAGAAAACGAGAACGGAAATCGATCAAAAAATTCTAGAAAAAAATCGTACTCATAAAATTTGACATGATCAATATTCTCCAAAATAATAATCGAAAACTTCCACTTTGAACTACTTTGTAATTTTTACAATTTCCGTTTTTTCTCTCAAAACAATGAAATAATCGAATTAGTGTTGGGCAATTCGATTTTCACCTTCCGACTTTCACGAATTTGACGTTGAACTGGCTAATCATAAATATACACGACTTTAGGATTGAAGAAAATACTAAGGAGATGAGGAAAAATGAGCGAGTCCTGTATTTTCCAAGTATTCTGTGGAACTTCTTGGATAGTTCATAGGGTTTGTTTTGGTAAAGAGGAAAAACTGGTGAATTTTCCAAGAATCTCGAAAAGCGGTACATTTTGCAGGATATTTGAAATTAGCTTACTAGAAGAACGATGCGAAGACGAAACGAACGCAGCCGATTTCGACGACCGAACCGTGACGAAGGCGAGCTGGCTGATCCAGGGCTGCGAGTTTTCTCAAATTTAAATAACTTAAATTTGATCTTTTTCGTCATTTTTGGTCAACATCTGGCAAGAAGTAATTAGATAAGGCCTTTACTTAACGAATAAATTTCATTAAACTTGTATCAATTTTGACTTATAAGAACCTCGGCTAAGCGATTAGAAAGAACATTTACATTGCGAAAAACCGAATTTCGTGAAACATATCTTAACTTTGAAACTTTTCAGAAGAGAAATAAAATAAAAAATCACCTTATTGTCTTGGCGCACTTGCACAATTCACCTTCTTTGGGTCCCGCCCAGATTCTGCCCGCTCGCCCATACAGCACTCCATCAACCATGCCGGCGCCGTTACCGAAGTCCAACTCG
The DNA here is from genome assembly GCA_002287525.1 of Diploscapter pachys. NCBI lineage: Eukaryota > Metazoa > Nematoda > Chromadorea > Rhabditida > Rhabditidae > Diploscapter > Diploscapter pachys. The sequence continues at coordinate 86,888 of LIAE01007044.1, forward strand.
AAGTGGGTCGTCATCTGAAAAGTATTTATTATTATCAGGAATAAATAAAAATTAGCGGCTTAAAAACATCGCAAAATTAAACCTTCAAATTGTTGTTTTTAAATAGTCTTCCCTAGAGAATGCGTTCTTATCAAGATAAAATTTCAAATTATCTGCTTGAAGAAATAAGCTTGTTATATATATATATTTTTCTTTTTCAAATTCTACATTTTTTTTAGAAAATATCTCTCCATCAAGATACAAATTTTTCTCTTCAAAAATTAAGTGATCACCTTATCAAAGATGAGAGTAGCGCAGAGATTCGTCAGAGAGAAGCATGGAGAAGCGCAATAATCCGAAAGTCGGATGTCGGCTCGGTCGGATAGGCCTGAATTTTGAATATTTTCCTTAAGAAATTAAAATTAAAAAGTTTCAAAGGGTGTAGAACAAGATCTAAAAAAACTAAAATATCAAATCTGAGATTTTAAAAAATGATATTTTTGAAAAAAAAAGATTTTTAAAAAATACCCAATTTGAGAACGGGCCTCTGAATGGCGATCGGTCTGTATTGGCGGCCCTCCGCTTTCAAAACAGCCATTATGAAGCGAGACGGCATGAAGTTCCCTGAAAATAATAATTTTTTAAATAAATTTTTACCTAAGATGGAACTAGAAGATTGAAAATTCAAAATCTTGTGTTCTTTTTGAAAATTATTTGATGGTTTTGAACAGGGGCGGGCCGGGACTTCCGATTCCGATTCCGATATCGGTTCCGAATTTTTTCAAAAGTCGATTCCGGCCTATCCCTGGTTTTGAAATCTATTTTTAAAGTTATGAAAAAAAAACTCACTCGGCTCAAAAACGGTGTTGAAGGATCCGAATCTGGTGGCGACGTTCTTCTTCTGGAAGTGAGTCGTCGAAAATTTGGCCGCCGAGATTTTCGCCAGTTTCTCCGTCCTGCTTCTCGTATTCATGATCGATTTTTCCGGAACTGAGATTTTTAAATAAAAAAAAAGAAATCAATTTTTAGCTAATTTTATGAGAAATTAATTTCCTTGAAAAATTGACATTTCTAAAAATCTTCATTTTAATTTCATTTTAAAAATCCACCTTTCTCATTCTCCTCGCTCTTTTCTATCTCCGCCTTTTCCTTGCTCTCTTCTTCTTCGGGTTCTTCGTATTCTTCATCCAATCCAGTTGAGGAGACTACAGTAGCGATGGCGTCACTTCCAGATGCCATCGTCACGTCGTCTGGCTTCTTCTCCTGGACGTCGTCCGAGGATTCTGGAGGCTGCACATCGGCTGGCTGCGGGTTGTCTTCCATTTTCTCTGACTTCTTTTCCCTGATTCCCTTGAGAGTTTCGACCGCTTGGAGGAATGATCTGAAAATGGGATACTATAGATTTTACCTTCGGATCACTGTAATTCAAAATGAGACAGTAGTTTGTACCTTTAGATAATTGTAAGCTTAGTTTTTCGAAATGATTGATTCATAACATATGAGAAATGTAACTCTTAAATTTTAATCCTTGAAACTTATCATTTTTTAATAAAATATAAAAGAATCAAATTTGTAAAGGATAGGAATCTTACTCCTGTTCATCCTTAGTGACGATCCTTCTCCTTCTCTTGGGTGCGGGATCCCATCTTCTGACGTAGAGTTGCTTTATGGTCGGATGGATTTCCGCGGTCAGGCCCTGTTCCAGGTATTGCCATGCACGAGGTCGGTCTCGTTTCCGGATAGACGTCAGAATTTTGGCCTGAAAACTTCTAATTGGAATAAATTTCTCACTTTTACTGTATTTTATGATTTTATGAGGGACGAACAATAATGATATTAATCACTATATAACACAGGGTTCCAAACGGGCCGAAAATTTCGGCGCGCAACATTTTTAAAAACTCAAACTCAGGCCCGTGACATTTTCCAAAAAGTTGAGCTCGGCCCGAGCCGTTAGAACCCTGCATATAAACTTTCGACTTTGATCTTTTTGAAGCCTACAAACTTATTAATTTTACAACATTGTTTCTTATCTGATATCGTTTTTGCTAGAAATTTATGTAAATTTCACTATGACATTAACAACTCTACAAATTTTCCATTTTGAAGACTTTTTGAAACATCAAATGCATAATATTATTTTCAAAGTCGCCTATTGTTGCAGACGTCATTTTCGAAATGAATTGATCATCTTACAAATTTTTAGTTTTAAAATCATTTTTAAATTTATAAAAATTTTTAAAATCTCACCGACGCCTTTTCCTCTTGTTCTTCCTCCTTCACTTCCCCATCCATTTTCGCATCTTCCTTCTTTTCCTGTTCATTTTCGGCTTCTTGTTTCAGATTGTCGTTGGCTTTCTTCGCCGCGCTCTTCCTGTTGTCGATGAGTTTCTTGAAGAAACCAGACATGACAATGACAGGATCGAGGGAACCTCTGAAGAAAAAACTTTGAAATCGATTTTTTTTGTTTAAATTCCTTTTCCCAATTTTAATAACGAGATGTTTCCTGTTAAAAATCGAATATTTTGATTTGGTCTTAAAACTATGATTTATAATTTTTAAAATTTTACCTGCCGTACTTATCCCAGAGCCCAGCTCGTTCAGTAGCCGACTCAGTCTTGACGAGTTTGTGATCCTGAAACGAAAATTGGTTTCATTTTCAAAGGAAACCTGTGCCCGAATCTACGAAACTCCCGGAACCCTTTCTATAGGAATCTCCCAGCGGTAAGGGAGGTCCTATAGGAAGGTTTCGGAAATTCCGCGAGGTTGCTGGATCTGGGCACTGATTTTGGAATATTGTCAAGATTTCTGTTACGTGGTGGTGGTTAACAATCAGCAAAAATGACCTTGTAGAGAAAGAAAACTTGAAACGCGTGAAAAGCATTTAAATAAAAGTGATATTTTGATCGTTGCTATGGAGATTCAGCATCAAAGTTTGCCGCTCGAATTCAAGAATTGATCAATTTTCTAGGAAAAGGCGAAATTCAAATTCAAGGAATAATTTTTTCATCAAATTAAAAAAAAAAAAAAACAAAAAAAACCCACAATGATATGCTCAATATGTAGAGGGCACATCCAGACTCCCCTCGGCAGTCGACAATAGGGCTCGTCCAAGCACTCCAAGTGGAAGTGCTTCGCGCAATAGTCGCATCGTACCATCATGTCCGTTTCGTTCACGCTAAAACCATGCATCATTATTGCATTTTCTATTTTTAGCCACGTCCATTATTGATTTTTTACTAAAAAATTTCAACTTTCAATTTTCATGAAGAAAAGTGATTTTTTGGAGTAAAAATAAGTAAATTATATCATTTTTGAAAAGAACAACAAAAAAAGATAAAGATTTTTTAAATTTGTGGATGAAAAATAAATAAAAAATTTGAAAAAACTAACTTCTTGCAATCCGCACAGATCTCGCCGAAAATAGGCTCTCTCTGCTGCGAAGTGGTTTCGTGAGGCCACGGGCCGGGCACCTCGTTGCGCATTTTCTCGGGAAGTTGGAACTGAATTACAAAAATGTTGTTTCTTCGTAAGCTTCAAGAAAAGCACAAAGTAACCTTTTTTAGTTCTAGTGGGACTTCTTTAGCTCCTTTAAATAAAAATGTTCTTAGAAAATATCATTTTATAATTTTTACTTTCCTTAACTTTTTTTTTTAAGAATTAAATTCAAAAACAACTTACCGACACCGCATTGAGCTGAATGGAAGCCTTTATCAAATCAGAAACCGAGGTTTTCGCGATTTCGAGCGAATCCTTGGTCTTCGGCAGCGGTTTCAGCAAACGAGACAGCTCTCTGGCATTTCGCTTCTCTTCCGGCTCTTTCTGAAGATAATTACCCACAATTATCCAACTTACTACCCTCTAATTATCTACTAATTAGACCCAATTAACTCACCACGATCCTCGACGACTTGGGCGGGATCAAATGAGCGGGCGTATTTTTGCACCGGTTGCATTGAAACGACCCAGCGGGAACTTGACTGAAAGATAACCACCCTAATTAACGAGTTAATTGGCTAGTTAACTCACTCGATAGCTGGTTCATGGCAAGCCAAGTGGAAGGACGAGAGACAGGTGTCGCAGCAGAGAATGACACCACTTTCCTGAAAAGAAAAGAAAATAATTAGCTGAGTTCATTTAGGTAACTAAATGAGTTAATTCGAGGATAATTATCCCACCTGACAAACGCTGCAAAAGTCGTCATTCATCGCGTTTTTCGCGTGCGAGAAATCGTCTTTGACGATGCGCATCTCTTCTCGCTTCGAGCCGACGTTCTTGATTTTCTCGATCTCCTACAATTAGACAGATAATTAGGGTAATTCACGAAGATGATTAGCGAAAAAGTGAAAATAAACGAAGAAAATTGAAAATTCACTGTCGAAAGTGAGAAACGAGCAAAATTTCGATTTTCGACAAGTGCCAGTTATTTTTCGGGTAATTATCGTTTTTCTTAGTTTTTAATTAGCCTAACTATGTGGTAATTACCGGCATGAAACCGTCCATTTTTGAATATCGCCAGGATTTGGTCTTCGGCGCTGGTGCTGCGTTCGTAGCCATTTTAGATCAACTTTTAGATAATTAGGACAGTTAGCTAGAAAACAGGGGTAATTAGCGAATAAATTGAATAATTAACTCGAAATTTCTACTTTTTGGTAAAAGTTCGAATCATCGATTCGCTTGGGCTGACCCCGAAAGGGCTGGGGAAAGGGAGGAATGGAAAATGTCCCTTTTCTCTGCGACTAGGAGGAAATTCGATAATTTCCCTCTCAGAGCGAGTTTACTTTGCGCTCAAAAACGAATAGAGGAAAGATTTTCGCTAGAGGCCGGAAAAACGAGAAAAAATCGGAAAAAGAGAGACTACTCCATTTTTGATTGACAGAAGAAAAAAACTTGAAAAATATCTCTGAATTCATGCAAATTCAATTTCGAAACTTTGAAATTGAACTCAAAGTTCGAGAGATTTTCTGAAAAAGGGAATTTTAAAAAATACAAGCTTCAAACAAATATAGGAAAAACTAAAAATAATAATAGGAAAAATAAAGATAGAGACTATTTTACCACGCTGTTCAAGTTCGTTATTTATTCCGAGCAATTTGCCTCGTCACCGGTGAGGAATAGTAGTAGTGTAGATTGCGTGTTTTGGGGGCCTTCTCTCGATGAAGTCTGCATTTTTGCGTGAGCTCTGTCGCTCTTCTTCTTTTCGATCCGCTGGTCGCCCCCGGGCGGCTATTTCTTCGTCGAACGTAAATTTTTGGACTCTGAAAAATTTGCAGCTTTTAGATTTTTTCGATTTAAAAAATTATCTCAACTTGAAGATACATTTTCAGAAAAAAATGAATGTTTGAAGAAAATATTTGAACATCAGCTAAAATTCGCCACTTACAAAGAGCATGTCTTAAACTAGAAAATGCAAATTTGAGGTAAATTTACCTTCATTACATTCTTTCAAAGCTTAAAGATCGACTTCATAGGAATTGAAGAACAATTTGAGATTTTTCTTTTTAAAAGGTCTTTCAGATTCTCGAAAATTTCCTACTTTCTTGCTTGGCCATTAACGAGGTGGCGGCTGTGGACTTTTGGGGCCTGACGGACTTGATCGCGGGCGACGTCATCGTGCTCAGATTCATCTTCGAGATTCGTTCGAGCGTTTGAACTACCTGAAAAATATTCGACTTCAGAAAATATCGATTTTTTTAATCAACTCCCAAAATTTTTGTGATTTTCCAGAAAATTCTCGATCTTGTTAAAATTTTCTCGATTTTACCTCGCTCATGGCGGCTCTCTTGGTGAGGTCGTAGACGAAAATCTTCTGCGCGACGTAGCTTGACAGTGCCGACGGACAAGAGGGCGGCAACGTCAGGAATTGGCCGGCTAGAAAATGGAAATGTTCAAAATTTCGGTAAGTTGAGAAAAAGTAGTTTTTTTTCAACAAGAAAACATAAATTTGAAGGAGCTGATTTACTTGTAAATTTCATTTTTCCTTCTAAAATTTCTAGAAAAATATTCAGTTTAAGGTAAATTAGTGGATCTCTCCATAAAAAGCATTTTCAACTCAATCGATTCCGACTTTCAGTAAGTTGAAGGAAAGTTTTCAGATTTTACAGAAACCATAGATTTTTTGTTTAGTTTTCAATTTTTGAAGAAAAAACCACTTGTGATTCGATTCTTGGCGGCCTTGGGAGTGAGGCCCTCGTAGGGCTGCTTGCAGTTGGTCCAGATCTCGTAGACCAGAATGCCGAACGCGTAGACGTCCGTCGCGCTCGTCCACACCGTCTCCATCAGTGCCTCGGGGGCGAGCCAGCTGAAAAATATTGACTGATCTCTTTTCTCGAAATTTTCGAGCGCTTTTTAAAAATTTCCGATTCTTCTCGACTTTCGTGCAAATGTTTGATCCCTTTCTGAATTTTTAGATTGCATCTTAGATTTTGATTTGTTTACCGAGGCGCCAATTTCTGTCTATCCATCATGCGATACGACGTGCCCTGCTTAGACAGTCCGAAGTCCGTGATCTTCACTACTTTGTCCCTCGTAATTAAGCAGTTGCGGGCGGCGATGTCGCTGAAAAATAACAAAAATTCCGATAATTTTTTCTTTAATTACGAACTTCCCAGTAAACAATGATATTCGATAGGGAAAAATTACGATTTTTTGCGATTCAAAAAATAAAGTTTCTTTTTTGTCTTCATACCGATGAATTATGACCATCTTGTGGATATATTCGATACCGCGCGCCGCGTCCAGGCACATTTTGATCTTCAACTCGGTGGTCAAGTCGGTGTTCCAAAAAATAGCCTTTTTTCCAGGTATCATTTTTCTTCGTTTTTTTTCAGGATAAGGAGAAAACTATTTTTCTAAAATCACGAAGACTTTTACCTTCTTGAGGAAGCCGATCAGCGATCCGCCGGTGATGAACTCGAGCAGCAGGAAGGGCGGCTGCTGGTCGACCGCGACGCCGTAGATCGAGACGATGTTCACGTGTCTGAAAATTGGAATGTTAGACTCTATCGTCTTTTATGTAGAATATTCACTATAAATCTCGTGTTACAGCACGGAATTTTGACTGGAGCGCATTTTTTTATCATGTTGAAATTTTTCATTCACGATTTCTCAGCCTACTTGAGATGTCGCATGAGTCTGGCCTCCTTCATCATTTCCCTGATGCGCTCGCGCGTCTTGTGTTGCTCCATGTTTTTCATCTGCAAAATCGAGGATTATTTTGAGTCGACCAATCTCGGACGAATTTTTATTAAATTCCTTTACAAATCGAATGAATTTCTCCTGACTATGAATTTTGCGTACCATCTTGATGGCGCAATCCACGACTTGTCCGTTCTTGAGCCTGAGCGTGCCGCAGAACACTTCACCGTACGCGCCCTCACCGACCATCTTGCCGACTGTCACGTCGCTGTGCGAGAATTCCCATTCGAGTTTCGTCACCGGCGTCTTCAGTCGGAATTTTTTCTGCAATAACAATCGCCATTTTTAGCTTCGAAATGATGAAAAGGAGTAAATCTTAGGCAAGTTGAGCATTATCTTATACAACTTCACGACACTAGTGATAACAACAGCTATATGACGGAGGGTGTCTTCCTCATACTATTTCTCTCTACTCTAAACTTCCTTCCACTTTCCTAACTACAGACTGTGCTTATCGCACTGAATTTTCTTCGGGTTTTGAATTTTTGGTGTCGATAATTTGAATCT
>LIAE01007045.1:0-18912 GCA_002287525.1 Diploscapter pachys
TTTCCCGTCTTACAAAATACTTCAGCGTCATTAGATGAATCTCATCAACGTTGACTTGGAATGCTTCGGCGATAGGTCTAAAATTATAAGATTCTTAACATCAAAAGATATGCAGAATTTAAGTTTTTCTTTTTTAAATAAATTATATAAAAAAAATTACTCTCGAACGGATTCTATCGATTCTCGATCTGGTTGATAGCCGAAGTATACCGATGCCCAATAATTAATCGAGTACAAGACGAATGCGATCACCCAAATGAAGCAATATGGGTAGTTGAACCAGTACAGCCATTGCAGTCTAAAAATGCAAGAGAAATCAATTTCTGTATTTCTTTTAAAAAATATCTGATAAACTCAAATGAAAAGTAGATCGGCTATGAACTTTGTTTATTCTTAGATGCATAAACTTGAACCTTAAAATTTGTGAAAATTAGTTTCCATTTCAAAATTCCCATATCGAAATTGTTTCACACCCTCACCTTATATAGCTTTTAGATCTTCTTTCAAAAATAGGAAACTCATTTCACTTACTTGTACAATGCGAAGAATCTGTAGATGAAGTGTATGGCGATAAGGACCATGCTCATTGCGTAGGCTGCTGGGTAGAGACAGGCAATTGCAGAGGCATATTTGTAATGTCGAATGAACGATGTCGGAAAGAAGCATTTCGTATGGCCCCAATCGAACATGTTCTAAATTATTATCACTCGGAAAATGTGAGCGAAATTAAATTCTAAGTGTGTGTTCATACTCCACTCACACTCACGTGGGCCGAAAGAAATAGCACGCAAAGGTGAGAGAGGAAAAGAACATGTTTTCTTTACGTATCTCATTCTCGCGTAATGTTTTTATTTTTCCTTATAAACATTGAATTTTATTTTTATGTTTCAGATTAATTTATTGTTATTTTGCAATAAAAATGTGATTCCATTTTTCGCATTCTCACGACATTGTCTGGAACTTCTATCAAAATGGTGAAATTCTGCAAAATATTCATGGCCGGTGAAAGTTTAAAATTTCTTAGTTCACCAATTCAGGAGTTATAAAATTTTAAAACTAGCTTACTGGAAGAATAATGATTTCGATAATCGCATAATAGACTCCGAAAATAGCGAATATCAGCATCAGATATTTGTAGTTGCCAAATTCAGCTCTCGAATAACGTTTTATCACAAAGCATAGGAATAAATTCATGAATATTGCCAAGGTTGAAGCGACCTGAAACTTAGTTTTCGAATTTTGAGAAGGAAACAGTGACTTACAATTTGAATATTGTGAATAGTTTCATTACCCTTGAAATCGTTGCCAGTTACGCTCATTATTGACACAATAACGAAATGACTAGATAGCGCTAATATAGAAAATAGCTCAGGTTAAGATACAATAGTACTTAACGGGCTGTTTCCGGAAGTGAATAGGGATAATTGGATTGATAATTTGATAACGCTCATTCCAGAAATTCCAACTCATTCAAAGTAAATGTAATTTATCGCGAACTTATAAAGCGAATTCAACTGCAGAGCGATAATCAGATCTAAGGAGAACGATCGTCATAAAATAATTGATATTAAACCGCGGTATGTTTCCCTGACAAATTTCTCTCAAACCTGTCACTTGCCAAAATTTAACGTGTGCAAAATGGTGCCATAATTATAATTTCGTTTTGTAACCTACTCCTATGATTTCATTGTCTGACGGATGCGCTCCTTAGGTTCAATCATAGCATATACGTAGTTTGAGAAAACTTAAAAGATTAAACATTTGAAAATTTTAAAATGAAAACGACCGATCTTTTTTCGAAAACCCAAATATTTGAAATATGAAAATTAAAAAGGGTACTTTTAAGTGAATTTTTCACAGGGTGTGTGCGGCTGGGAGTAGAAAAGATAAGCAATCTTTAAAGAAATTTACCCAGTCGATTATTTGCGGCTCTGGAAAAATTTCAAGGACCGCGAAGTTCTATAAGCAAGAGTTTCTGGTATGATGTTAAGAATTTATTCAGGAATTGTAAAGAGCAAAAATAAACTCCAAGCCAGCCAAGGAGTTGAGCTTTCTATTACTATGAAAGTGAGAGATAAAACGTGAAAGATAAAAGAAAAACATGCTGCAGAAATGATACAGCATGGTAAAAAGATGTAGATCCAAATATAAAAAGGGTGCGCATTCGCACAATGATGATATTTGAAGATTATCGAATTCGACAGCTCTAATATGAAATATCTAATTGTCAGAAAAGACTGATATTGTTTCATGTGCAAAGACTTCATGCTTGAATAAGAAAATTAAGAAAATGTAACAAGTTTGTATGAGCTTCATGATGAACTGATTAATGGTACGCTGTTGAACACGGTTGAGTTGCCATGATTATCAAGGGAAGTTAAGAATTAATCCCGAACATTAATCCAAAACAATTAGAGGTCCGAATAGCTGTACATAGTAATGTTTTAATAGATTCATCTAACCGCTCATGCATGAAAAGACATGCATAAGGATAAATAAAAAATACCGAATGCGCTTTACGAATCTTACCCTTCTAAAAACATGCTCTAATGTGAAATATTACCGTCTTTTCCTTTCTCCCATTATAAGAAGGAGAAGATGAACGAAAATTTAGCAGTTGAGCATGTTTTCATGAGGACTAGATTTGCTGGCCACATACAGGGTGTTTCAAGTTTATCTTCCCAATTTACCTTTTGAATAACTTTCTTTTTTATTTTTGATTCAAACTGAGTACGGTTTTTTGCATGGTACTCTCTTTACGTTAGGGTTTTGTTTAGTATAGCTTTTGAGTCGAAACCAATTACCCACACCTATAAAACTCTGTTTTTGAAAAGCAAATTTTTGATATCTAAGAAAATTTTCAAAAACTCATAACTTCCTATGTGTGGACATTCTAGAATAAATTCTGGAACATAAGTTGATCGCCATTTCCAATTACACAACATACTGGAAGGACGAATTTTTCCAACGTCATTTACGCGTAAAAGAAGTACGGATCGAAAAGTACTCAATCAAGACGCTAAAAGTACGCATTTCCGCAGAAATTGGTATTCAAAAAAATTATTTTTTGATGTTTGATAATCTAGAGACCAAATGTTATCGAATAAAAAAGGAATCATGAAATTTGGTTCAGAAATAAAGTTATTCAAAAAGTAAATTGGGAAGATAAACTTGAAACGCCCTGTATATACGAAATCGATGTATTGATATCGTCATATTGTTTCATTATTACATCAGAAAAATTAAAATATCTTTATTCGTTGTTATTCGAAATAAATTACACTATGAATAGAGCCAATCAAAAATGTATGATTTGTAACCAACTAATATTATTGAAGTGAAAATTTCAATTCAAACTAAACGATAAAGAGAAATCTAATCTTGGCTCTAGCAAAACTATTGCCTAGTGAAGTATCCGATAGCAAGTCGATGTTTATTCCAAACTGACGTGGATGGTCAATCCAGCAACCGCTGAACTGGTTCCGTCTTTGTTTTGGGTTATCTAAATTTTCAAATGCTCATACGTGTACGATACGATTGACTTTTTCACCCGTGGCTTGGAGGCTTCAGGTTGAGTGTAGCTTCCTTCGTCAGCCTTCTGGAAGTTCTTCACGATTAGAGTGCCGTCCTTGGTCACTTCGGCCTTGGTCTCCTCGTTGACTTTCTTAGTCTTCTGAAATCGAAAATTCACTCAACAATTACCGCATATGAGATGGAACAAAAACATTAGGAATTATCTAACAAAAAAATGTGGTAAGGCTTTTTTCTTTATCAAATATCTTCGCTTACATGTGGCTTGGAGTACATTGGTTTTTAACTCCTAAAAATTAGCAACCAGAATTTAAGGCTAAAATATACCAAAGTATTTAGAGTGTTCAACATTCAATGGCTGAATATATGTGGTTTCGAATTTCCCAACTATCTCACAAAGCCTACATTGTTGATGAACTTGTTGCAGTTCTCTTTCTTCTCCTCGCAAGAAGTGATGGTCTCCTCAGTGCCACCGCTCAACGTTCTTATCCAGATCTTCTCTTTTCCTTCGATTTTCATCTCGCCACCAGCCTACGAGAATAAAAATACGATGAATTTTCCTGGAAATCGAAAATCACCTTGACGTTCATCTGGGCGAGTGCTGCCTCAGAGACAACGTAAATGCAGGCGGAGAGGATCAGAATCTTGATCATTATTGTTTACCTGAAAACATTCATTTCAGTTATATTACGAGAAGAAATTGATCAAAAGGAATGAAAAGAGCTAAATTATTTCGCGATAAAGAAAATTTTATCTTCACATAAAATATTTCATGTCTACGGTAAAGAATAATTCTTGCTAGTCCACACGCACTCTCATTTATATACGAGTGGATATATATCGTAAAAAGTGGTAGATATTTCAGCGGTGTGATCAGTTTTCCTCTAGCATACAATCGTGAAACTGTTCAAGACAATTCGATTCATTAAATAGCGCTCGATATAAAAAATGATAAAAAAAAGGTGGAACCAGGCGAAAACTGGTGTAGATGTTCGAAATTGTTATTGCGTAGCTTAATTTCAGTTTCAATTATCCATGAGTTTGTTTCTGGACTAGAAAATTAAAATTTATAAAATAATATAACGAAATAATATGATTTTCATAGAATTGACACAAAAATGAGAGGACAAGTTCTAAATAAAACTCGAGTTTGATAAGCATAATTTTTCAAAGTCCGAATTTAGAGTTATTTTCAATCTCAACTCTCAAAATCACAAAGTATAATGAGAAAGCCATAGACATGTTTTCGCAAAGTAAAGACGTTTGAATTCGGTTCCACAGGTGACCAATGGGAATCGCGCTAGTATAAATGAAAAATTGGTTTGCTCAAGATCGTTTTTCTACTCGAAAATTAGGTGAAACCTTTCGCACCTTTCATTCTCCAGCTAATTTCTCTCATTAATTGTCGTGTCTAATGATCTGGGTAACTGAGCACTTGAAACGTACTTTTTTATCCAAAGAATTGTACGTAGTTTGACGCTCAAAACCTCGTTCAAAATCAACGACAAAACGATCAAAGCGTCATTCGATTCGATTTTTTCACTGATAGACCTGCTAAACTAACGAAAACGAAAACATATCAATCAAAATCGACTCTCGCACAGAACCACTTTTTCTCTTTCGATTTCATTTGATCTATTATCCTTATATTTTTTCAAAGATGAACGAAGTTGCAAAAAGATGCTCTGAAATCATAGGATTCAATAAGAATAACTCGGCACACATTATACATTCGATTTATGCTGGATTGAGAAAAGACCACTTTGAAAAATTCGACCTCCTCAGGATGCATTCTCCAAAAAGTGGAAACTCGAAAAAAAAAAACAAACTCAGAAATCGTATTTTTCAGGTCGACTATAGTCAGAAACCATTAAAAACCCGACTTGGGGCCTTTCTGAAATTTTTGGTTCGGGTCTTTACTTGCGGTCTCTCAAAACTAGCGAGACTCTGTCACAATTGCTTTGGTAATATTTCCTTTTGCGTTCGCTTAGGTGTTCTAAATTTGGCGAAAATGAAGGCGTCTCAGAAATTCGTATGCGAATTTCGCGGAAAAGTTCAAAATGCAATATCCACATTGCGCGTCTAGGTTATCGTCGTGGGATAAACGCAATAATGTTAGATGAGTACAAATCAGTCATATGAAGGACGATCGTCAGAACCCTTTACAACCTATCCACAGCATATTTTTCTTTCAAATTTTCATTTCTATTCTGCCATTAGCAAGAGAAATTCTGCCCCGCTGGATCGATCTGTAAATTCTATGCCTATTATTGCTTATAAAAATTATAACATCACGAGTGGCTATTTACTATTATTATTATTTTTTCGTGTTCATTGTACCTAATTTTGAATAAAAATATCATAAAACACATAAGTTTCTAATTAATTGATGCAAACATAATATTGAGATTGCAGCAAATCATTTGTAAGAAACAATCGAACCACTGACTCAATTTCGTGTCATAATGCTCTCACTGCAGTGTCAAGAAACGACGACTGTCTGTAGAATTTCGCTCGGAGAAAAACTATAAATATGATAAACAAGACTAGACTGTCATCGTTACCTGAAATTTGATATTTTCTATTCATTGTCAAAAATACTAGGATGTGGTATTCCTCGATAATTTTGCTGACTATGCTTCCACTAGCGTTTTCTGGAAGTAAACATAATTTAGTCTTGAGTTTATTAAAAAATTTTTTTTTAGATTTTGACCAATGGATAATGGAAAAATGCAAGCATCCGCTTGATCGGGGATCCACTCCATGCACAAATGGAACTTCGAGCATTAGAGTAGGAATTACAGATCAATATAAAATTCGAGAATTCAATATCAGCTGAATATGTTCCAAATTCTAAATGTGAATTGATCAATTTTGCCACTATTTTATGACACATTCTTCGTCTTTTATCAACAAAAACAACAATCCACAATAGGAAAGGAAATAATGTAGACAATCTTTATAGTGAATACGCAATGGAATAATAATAATAGATGTTAGATTTTACGAATATCATTGCTATTTCAGTTTTACTTGGATCCTGAAACAATGAACTGTCTTGCATTCAAGTAGGCCTAGAAAGAATGATAATTTTAAAGTCATTTTCTACTTTTCAGGTTCACAGGCTGTGGTGGAAATTCGAATAACTTCGAGAAATGGATCGACTGCCTAAAATCATGCACTGAAAGTATAAGAATTTCATATATAGCTAAAAATCGGTACGATTTTCAGAACTAGTCCACATTTGCACGTTGGGGTTGCCACCTGCAAAACGAGAAGACGGAAGCTTCAACTGCAACGACAAAGTGAAGTGCAGCGAAGATGCTAGCTGTCTCAGGATGGGTGATGAAGATGGAACTTGTTGCAGTAGTAAAAATTTAGGTATTATCAAAGACGTCTACTTTGAAAACGTTCTGTCATAATTTGCAAGATAGAAATGCCATTGAAATTATTATTCTGTTTATTTTGAATGAACGGTTCATTTAGACGAAGGCAGCAAGCATTACACCCCCGATTGTGGAGATAAAAAGGTGGTCGTCGATTCTGGATATACACAATATGAAGTTGGTAACCGTCTATCAAAGATATTTTTAATTTGTACTGTTCTTTAAAATTATCGGGACAAATTTAGAACTGTCTTCGTGGCAAGGATTGCTCTCATGATTTTTGTCCATCAAATTCGACCTGTAAACAAGGAAAATATTTTGCTTATTGCTGCAAATGAAACAAAACCAAATGGGTTAAAATGATCCAATAAGTACAGTTCAATTCTTGAAATGTTCAACTTTTACAATTGATCTAAGAAATAAAATTTTCATGAAAATGACCGATCGGTTTCGAATGCAACGTATCAATCAGCTAATAAAAAGTGTAAGGAGTTTATCGAAATAAAACTTCGTCTCCTCCACTAACTTTTCCAATTCGATTTTCACATTTTTCACGCTATGCAATTCATTTACGTATCATCATCGTCGGTTTCCTGCCTGAATTTACTATCGAGTGTATCAGTACTTCCATTTTCCCGTAAAACTTCGAAATGTGGCGAAGAATATCGATTCTATTCGCATCTCTCTACTTCGTTTTTAGCGCAGGTAATATTTTCGTTACAAAAAGATTAATTATGTGTTGGCTATTTTAGAGTACGATCCCCATATGACACCGAAATGCTATCTGCCACTGGAAAGAGGAAATTCCACATGCCACAGTTCTACTTCCAACATTCGTGTAAAGATTTTACTCTGCCAACAACAAATATGAGGAATCAAAGCATGATATCCTTTGTCTCCAGCGAAGTGGCATAAACAGTTGAATGCGCCAAAATTGTAAAAATTAACAACCTCGTTATTGTGCACAATTAGTTGCTGGAGTTTCTCACTACTTACTCTTTTTCAAAACAAGCAAGACGATTCGCGCCATTTGAGACATTATTCGAGTGTTTTGATGGTTTTTATGGTGAGAAATGGGCGAAACCTATTGTGTATAATGCTGGAAAGGTCGAAAAAGGCATCAGAAATGAAAAACTGAAGACAAATTGCGTATTAATGAGTTGTTAATTTTTCAAAACTTTTGGTGCATTCAATTTATGCCACTTTGCTGAAAAAAGCGATAGACATTGAGAAACATTTTCTCGATCAGCATATTTTTGTATCAGTTGAAATAGTTGACAGAATTTTTCATAATGAATGAGATGCTACGAAGTTTTTGTCAGAGTGAAATTAATACGAATCTTTTAAGATTGCAATGAAATGATAGATCTTTCTCATACACTTTCAGATTACACTTATTTTATTATCCTACAAAATTTTGGCATTTCTGTTGAGATATTTTACACATTTTGCTTTTCCAGTACTACATGGACAAGGAAACTTTGACATGCTTGGCCTTCAATTTCGAGGGATGTAGCACGAATGAGAATAATTTCGAGACTTCAGCAGAGTGCTACAAAGAATGCTTTTCACGTAAGGAATTATAGATGTTTTAGAAAAACTAAAGTTCTTTTTCAGTCGATCATCTAAATTGTCCCGCTGGTTCAGATCCAGTCAAACGGAAAGATGGAGAATATTACTGTGATGACAGCATGGCTTTTTGCGACAAGAAGAAGAGTTATTGTCTGATGAGTGGTGCCGTCGGTTTGTGCTGCAACACAACCATCCGAGGTTAGGCTAATATTCCAAAAATTTCACGACCATTTTCTCAAAGTTCTCGAAATTGAAGGTCACTATTTGAGCCACAAAGAAAATAGTGCATTCTTTTTAGAGAGGATGCAAAAAATACATGAGCCTTTTCATCTCAATATGACACACTATCGCTTTTTGAAACTTTTTCCTGGTATCAAAATTTCTTCCTCGTAGAGTCTGATGATGAGCTCACATCCAAGTAGAGAATAAAACAACCACTTTTAGTGGAAAAATAACTGATTTTTATAAAAAATATACCAAAATTGAAATAAAACATTTCTAGATGAGGTTCAAGCCAACCTGAAGCCAGACTGCGGTGCCCAGAAAGTGGTAGAGCTCGAGAAAAATGGCGTCAAGTCAGTACTCCTTGGAAAAAGTTGTGATCATGAGTTTTGTCCAAAATCTTCAGAGTGCAGCGAAGGAAAGTATTATGCATATTGCTGTCAATAAAATGTTGAAATTTTCTAAAACTGGCTATTAACCAGTGAAACAATATAATTTACATACAAAGTAGTTTGAAGTTATTTTTACTTCCGCACTATTTTCCTAAGACGTGTGTCTTGATGTCGATAGTTTTCCAAAGTGACCTAGTTAAAAGAAATTACGAAAGAATAAGACTACACAAAATTATGAAACCACGTTTGAAAAGTGATAAATCGCAAAATTTTTCGTTTTCATTGTCATCGAGAAGATTCACTCGTTGAATTGAACTCCATTCCGCTATCTCTTTTTTATTCTCACTGTGGTTAAGCCATCTCCACTTCAAATAGAAACCTTCTCGAAGAAAAAATCTCGAATCTTATGGCGAGGAATAGAACCAGCAAAACAGGTTGCTATAGTTCAGAACCAAATTTTTATATTAGTTATTTTTCGGCTGTAGTTGAATAACCTTCACACCTTTTAAGGTTTGACGGTTAGCCGAGAATCTTCATTTCGATATCGAAATCAACGGTTTCAATGCCACAGCATCTATTGTTGCTTGCCAATCTTCAAAACGTGTTTCGATTAATGTTTCAAGCGTTTTCTCTTATTAATGCTACTCCGGAAATGACTATTTACTAATATTTATCCAAGTGGTGAAACCTCTGCAGGATTTTTTATGATAACCTTGGAATATCTCTTTATTTGGTATCATTGAAATTCGATAATGACCAAGCTCTCGTCTTTGAATCTAATTTGATTTCTCATATCGTTTTCTCAGAACATTTTACAGGTATCAACATGATTATGATTGCAGAATTTCAGATGCAATATAATTTATTGATCTTGCTCGTAGCTACCTCTGTAGTTTTTTGCACAGGTAGTCCATTTGTGTTCGAGCAGCATCAATTTCAAAGTTTACCTACAGAATATGAAGTTTTCATGCAAGATAAATGCAAGCTGCCGTTTGATCGAGGAGTAACGCCTTGCGAAAGAACCAAACCAAGCATTCGAGTAAAAATAATGATTTATTCGAATATCATAAGAGCTTTTCAGTACTACTTGGACAAGGATACATTGACTTGCTTGGCTTTTGAGTACTCGGGTAGGCTTTAAAAATGAACTTAAAATTTATCAAAATGATGAACATTTTTTCACTGATCTAACAAATTGTACACATTTAAGGATGTGGAGGAAATGAAAATAATTTCGAAACCTCATCCAAGTGCTACAGAGGATGCTTCATGCGTAAGAACCACCTATTTTAATTTTAATTAATCGAAAATGATCCGGTATGAGTTATTTTGATATCATGGAACTAGAAATCTCTGTAACTCATTCCCAAATCATGTGAAAAGTCTTTATTTCATTTGTGGATAATTTTCGATGATATTCTCTAGTTTAAATTTTGCTTGCCCACTTTTAGCCGACCATCTCACATGTTCCGCGGGCTCACAGCCGCTCAAAAATAAGAAAGGCGAATTTCACTGTAATTCTGAGAACGATTGCGTAGGAAAGGATGCTTATTGCGCTGCTGGAGCCGGCACTGGACTTTGCTGTTCCAAGAAAGTTCGAGGTAAAGCTTGGATGTTTTCTTTTCAATTAATAAAGGTATTAATAAAAGCAGTACCAGAAAATACAAGCAAAAATAGTCATAAACGATACTATTTTCATTAATAATCCATTTTCATTCATCAAAACGAATCATATCGCACAAAGAGTAAACTTCAGATGAAGTTATGGATAACTTAGTGCCTGACTGTGGAAAGAAGAAGAATCTTGTTGAGATCGAAGAGGATGGTTTCAAGGTAGGCATTTTTAGAGTTTTTAGTAGCTCTATTAGCAAAACATATCTGATGCTGTAATGAAGATGAGGGGAACAGATGAAATAGTTTCTCATTGATGATAACACATAAAAAAATATCCATATCCTAAATATCGATGAAATTAGATAAACAAATACTTTAAATCCTCCAATTTAGAGCGCTTTGATTGGAAAAGATTGTAGTCACAACTTCTGTCCGAAGGGGTCCATTTGTCAGAAAGGGAAATATTACATGTACTGCTGCAAATGAGTCTATCTTACTGTTGATGGCAATATGAAATACTTTCATTGATCTTAATGTGTGATTTTTGTTCACAATAAACATTTCTTCGGTAGAACATGACTGTTTTTCATTAGAAGAAACAAAAACACCTTGATCATTTTATTTTTATCCTCTAATCTAACGATTATCATTCCACTCCACTCTTTTTCAGTCATACTTGGCTTGTTTTTTTATCTTAGCCGAATCATTGTTTTCGTTTCATTTTGCTTATCACTTCGCCATGAAGATCTTCGTCATTTTGAAAGATACCCATTTGATAACTTCTGTCAACACCTTCTTTTTTCATTAGTTCGACTTTTCGTTTCTGTGGAATAATGGATTTTCATGCTTTCAAGCAAATCAAATATTTAGATGAAGTCAGACTTGGTGATCATATTTTCAACAATCACGTTAGTGTATTGTGATGGTAAGATTACCATCGTCATTTTATTTTAAGATGCAGACCATTTCAGACTACTACCCTGAAATGAACGAGAGATGCAAGAAGCCATTGGGTCTGGGAAATGCAAAATGTGCAAATGGTGAAGAGCCGAGCGCTCGAGTGAAATTTTTAGGTCCAACTTCGGGCCGGTTTTTCGATAGAATGTTGTCGCTATTTCTTCGAAATAATTATTGAATTAGCATGAGTAGGACATGTACTTTATTCGATGAAAATATTGGGATGTAATACACACTGCACTGTATGTAAATTTCGATTTTATCCCGGAGACCCATGTTTTTTTTTAGCATTTTTTGCAGTTTTTAGCCGCAACTTGTGATAGGAAGATCGGATTCGAAAATATTCGCACTAATCGACTCAGCTCATCGAACTGAACAGTCTGATATAGGTTTCGGGATGTCAGGCTGACTTTTGAAATTTGACCTTCAGGGTTCCGGTACCCGGTGCTGGACTTGAAAACTCCGGGAAAAAGCCTCAAAATAGTATTCTCCAGGTCGAATATAGGTAGAAAACACTCAAACACCCCTTCAAAACAAATTTGAAACCTCTAGTCCTGGCAGTTTCAAGAATTGCATGGATTCTGTTTTAAACGTTAAATTCAACACAAAGATAAATAAAACTGCGTTGAAATTCTTATCAATTTGTTGCAAAATCCCACAAGCGAATCTGTAGTTTAGTAATTTTAACAAATAAATTTTCAAAACTCTAAACTTTTGATTGTTGAAATGTATGGCTTATTAAATTGTGAGATCACTGCAGAAAACGTCATGTTTAAAAATGTTGAATGTCTTCGAAACTTCGATATCCTCTTTCCGGTGCATGGAGCATTCCTGAATTTATTTTAAAAGCGAAGGACTGTATTACAAAGTAACCTCCAATCTAGCTAAAAGTTGCATCAATGTGACGATTCTGTTGGAATAGCTTATCTGATTCTTCTGATAGATGTAGTATTGATGCATTTCATCTGCTAGCTGATCATGCATACTATTCGCAACTCCCAAAGTTTCATCAGTAATATCGGGTAAGCCTAAATAATGTTTGGCTAGTAAAAGAAGGAGATAGTTTCGATACTTTTACCAACCTAGAAAACTGTATCAAAGAGTTACATAATATTTTAAATTATTTTTACTTACCCTTGACATTCCACATTCGATGAAGTATCATGAAGACCAGTTCGTGCTCATCGATATTCGCTTTTTTGAATGGAACAACGAATAATTTGTGCTGCTTCTCTTTGTATTCCTTGACAAATCTATTGAAAGAGCACTTCAAATTTGAATTGAAACTAAGAGTGCAACCTTTTGACCTTGTAAAGTTCATCAGAGCCAGTTCTTTGCAATTTTTTCAAGTTTAATCCAAAATCTACGATTTTTCCGCCCAAACTTACAACTCTCTTATCATTAATATCATGACCTAAAGTTCAATGATTTAAAAAAAATATTTTTAGAAACTTTTGCCTAAAATTTCACAAGTAGCGAAAGTTCTTTCGAGATCATAGAAGAATAGCCAGAATCTTTTGAACATGATCCACTAAAAATTAAAGAATTTTAACAATTTTTATTCTACATACCTTCTGATTTATAGGAATTTTTGCAAATTGTTCAATGTGCATGCAGAATTTTGCAATTCTCTCCATTTCAATTAATATTTGCCTAGAATATATTAATCATAACGCTTATTTCACATTTCACTAACTGCATAAAATTATCCATATCAAACTTCACTCGATCATTGTTCTGAAATATTCTGATCAAGATAAATTGGTATAATGAAAAAAAACCTTTTCATTAATGGAACTTGACCAGAATTCCTTATGTTTCCTGAATCCTAGCAGTCCTTGTTGAATTATTGTAAGAGGTATTGGAAAAGAAGACGTGGCATTAATCTAAATATTGGATAAACTTTATCCACATATAAAACTTACCGATAAAAAGTGGACATCTATCTTTGGTTTGAGGATTTGCTGCATATTCGTCTTGAAGCAATCTGATGATTTGGAAATTTCATCCAGTTTGGCTTGTAATTTATCCTTCCTCGCTTCATCGTACATCAAAGCACCAAATGACTAAAATATGATTTTCTTCATGGAACTTTGAAATTAACCTACATGTGAAAACAATGATGTGCTACTATTTTCAGCCGGAATAGCATGAATAGAACCGGATGAATCCTTGGTTAATCCGTCGAATTTTACTGCATGATTTGTCGAAGAGCAAATATCGTCACATTCATTAGTTAACTCTGGCAATGTATCGTCAAGTTTATCTTCATTGCGCTGGACTACTGAATTTTTGAAACAGTCATAATTTCAATACATTAAGGAAGTTTACACTCTTTTCTCATTCCAGCCTTCAAACATTGTTGAAATCTGCAGTATCGGCAGGTAAAACGATTTTCTGAAGAAAATAACTTGCTCTATTTTTTAATTTGGTTAATTTTAGCTTACTTTGTGAAACGTCGCATTTTTTATCGAATCGACATTTGTAAGTGAAATTATTTCGAACTGTCCTTCGGAAAAATGCCGTACAAGCTCGACAACTTCTGACTCCAAAATGGATACCGCTAGCTTTGACATAACAGATCAAACAATATTCACTGAAAATAATGCCCCATCAAAGATTAAAAAAAACAAATGCCGAAAACATACTTTTCTTTCGTATATGGAGAAAATTTATTCCCATGATTTTCTTCGAAAATATGTGAAGACGATGTTGGAATCATAGAATCCATATCAGTTATTATACAGACGATATTATCATCGTAAATCATTGTGGAACATCAGAACTAAAAAAATGAATAGAACTAAAGAGAAGAAAAAACGTAAGATTAGATAAATGTAACATTTCGAAAAATTCAACTCTGTCATAAAAATGATGAATGAAAGAATCGAAGGCTAAAGTTGAGTGCGTGCGGCCACAAACCACAAAATTTCGTGTTTTTCTTCTTTTCTATCGACTGAAAAATAGAAGAAGGTTAGACACATAATTTGCGACTGTACTGGTAACATTTCAACTAGTTTTGCTTTCTTTTTGTCAGTCGATCAACTCATTTTTATTTGTTGTTCATTTTTACTCATCTCACTTATACGCAGACTCAGGGAGAATGATAGTCAGAGAGTCCTTGCGACCTATCCCCTATAGTTTATTTTCATCTGACGAAAATGCTCCC
Organism: Diploscapter pachys; assembly: GCA_002287525.1. Classification (NCBI taxonomy): domain Eukaryota; kingdom Metazoa; phylum Nematoda; class Chromadorea; order Rhabditida; family Rhabditidae; genus Diploscapter; species Diploscapter pachys. Next base: position 14,844 of record LIAE01007045.1, read on the forward strand.
CAGGTTTGCTTATACGTTAACTTTGGAACCTAATGATTCCATATCTCAAAATTATATCTAGAAAATTTTAATAAGAAATGATATTTTTAATCTTAAATCGTCAAGTTTGATGCAATTTCTAGTCTCTTGCACTAATTACCCTCAAGCTGCTCTTACCCTTTTGTAAAAGTTGCCCCTTTTTCTGGAAAATAGCATGTGAAGGAGAAAAAAGTGGGTAACTTCTGCAAAAGGGTAAGAGTAACTTGAGGGTAACTAGTGCAGAAGGCCGAATTTCTTTAAAGATTATTCTTTTTTCTAAAAATATCTTTATTCAAAGTGAAGAAGGAAGTGCATCAAATTTCTTCTCCCTGCATCGTATTTTCATGCAAATCGATTTCCTGACGACGCTGTTCAGCATGAGAAATGCGTAGGGTGGCTGCAGGCAAACAAAATCGATGAAATACTGCAGAACTGTGATCGCTGCCATTTGAATGCGGGAATGGTCGGGTGCCAGTATGATTGTGAACTGAAAATTAGATTATTTCAATTCTTTCCAAGTTTTTCCTCTTAGCAATTCGAATTCTCGTGTATCTAATGAAAGTAATAAAAATTAAAAAAAAAAAAAAACATTTTTTTAACTGGATTTCGTCTAATCATATTTTGAACGTCATTGTTTATTGATAAAAGTGGAAAATCGATAATTTCATAACTATAACTTTCCTTTCAAAATGATTGGACATTCAAAATGACTTGGTGTTTGATCATTCTAACGTCCAATTTTCGATCACTCAGTTTCATTCAATTTTGAAACATGCTGATGAATGAGATAATTACATGAAATTTCTTACTTCTGTTGATGACCGCAGAACCTGCACTATGAAATGAGCTAAAGTGAGGAAAAATAATGGTCTCTCCTAGAATAGAAATTAGATATATCTCAAGCAATAAAAATAGGAAAAAACCTACTTTTCTGCAATGAACAGGAATTTGTCTCCTGCACAAAACCGATATCGTTATAATATTCATTGTGAGTGACATAGCGTTGATAATCATTTCGAATATAGATGCGGCTATGAAGTAATGTAATCGATTCTGAATGGCTGATATTTTCGAAGGAATTTGAAAAATCAGAATTTCTTTACATTTGCATAGAAATTTCATTTCTATTATTTCAAAGTTTGGTAAATTTACGCATGAATATTTCCATAAAATAGAACCCTATCAAATTCAGCGAAAGTTTTACTCACCGTTTGATCACTTTCGGGAAATCTTATTGTGAGCCCAACGCCACCGAATCCGAATCCATAAAACGACTTCTTCGCCAAAATGCCTACAGTAAACAATAAGGGTGGCAAGAATGTCGTGCAGGCCCAGACTGAGCTTGACGTTTCCCAAATCTATAGGAAATATGGGTTTAATTGGATTAGAAATTACTGTTTACCGGATTAGAAAATGGAAACAACACAGATCGCATCGTTAGCAGAACGAAGTGGAATGTGATAATTCCTTGGCAGTAGAAACAATAATGAGCTGTGAATAAAACCACTGCCAATAAGTGGGTGGGATCAATTGATATGAGAAGTTGGTATAATTTGCAATCGGGTGTTAGCTAAAATATTTTGATTTATCTTTCAGAAGAAAAAAACCAGCCTGTTTAGGTATTCTGAAGCATATCATAATGATAGAATAACATAGCAAATTCTGAAATAAAAATATCAACCATTCTTTTGGAACAAAACTTCTTACGATCACTGCTAAAGCATAGAACAGCCTCAAAAACGGTAGGCTGAAGTGCTTCCTCTTTTCCGAAACGATTTTTATCACAATGATGTAGAATATCAGCGACGGAATCCCGTATGCGATTTGAATGTACGAGTGAATCGACATCTGATTTTGTACTGGACAAAAGCCTGAAAGGGTAAAATATAATTTTCGAGCAATATCAACAATAAATAATTCGATATCTTACTCGATTACATAAAAAGCTACCGATTATAAATAGACTACTTTATGATATCTAAGTAAGGTAAATGAAAATGATCGATAATTTCAATTAAATGAATAAACAAGATGCAGATTGATGGACGTCCAAGAATTCTCTCATTGCTTCTCTTTATTCATCGTCTATTTGATTCGACGTTCTCTCACGCGTCTAGAATTACGTATTATCAAGGAACGGCATGGATATTCAAGTAAAGAATATCTTTTTAAAGAGAAATGAATAAAAAATTTTAACTCTTCGTAAAAATTCGAGAGAAATATTGAATTTGAATACACACGATGAACAGAATATCATAATTTCTAGAATTGAAATACCATGTAAGATTGGACTCAAAACATCTTAATTGGCTAAGGCTGCAATTTGGGTGTCATTTGTTAGTCTATAATCATTTGTTTTTGAACCAAGAATTAACTTTGGAAAACAGACAGCAGCTCCAGACTTGCGTAATCAATATTTCAACTAGTTTGAAACCGTAAAATTGCGAAGAGCAGAGGAAGGGACTTCGAGTGTGAAACGGATGCGAAGCATTTGAGTAACCAAGGGCTTCGATGGAGAAGAGGACAATATCCCCAAAGATGTTTGCTGCTCACGCTTTTTCAGAAGGAAAATGATTAAATTACAAATGGAAATGGGGTATGTGAAATTTTACAACATTATTGCACGAAAAATAGTTGATAGATTTGGATGAGATTATGCAAACTAATTCATATTAAATCTGTTCTTCATTTTACGAATTACACAAGCATACATTTCTGACTTAATTTAGGATATATTTAAAAATCTAAATCGAGCATCAGAATAGGAAAACAGACTTGCAACTTTTCAGTAATTACTTCACATTTAAAGTGAAATTCAGCGACTTGTCGATAAATGTTTTGCCATCGAGTCGAAAAGGAAATGGAGATGCAAAATATTTGAACAAAAATACGAGAAAAAATAAGAGGCATTTAGTGCGTGTAAACATAAAGTTATTCAGAGGATCATTATTAAGTAATAGAAGAGAATAAAATGCTTATTTCGGCAGGAAGAAAATAACAGATAATAGATAAAATATTTGAATACTGACAAAGTAGTAGAAATTTGCATTTATGAATAAAAGAAATTTACTATTATCCAATAGCAGCGGATTAACTACTATATTCTGGGAATATTTTATACTGATTTATGATGTTAGGTATCTCTTCTTACATTGCTGTATAATTTACTACTCTTTGCAACATAATGTCGCTGAAAGACAATTAGTATTTATTTGATAATTCATAGAAATAGCAATTTATGCCAACAGCGCAGTAAGTGCATTAAAATTAATTTCTTCAGACTACTTTTGTGATGATAAATTAAAAAAAAAAACTATTTCCTGAATTTTTAGTCAAGAAAGATAAATTTCACACGCCATCTTGACGCCATAAATACCGAATTTTCAGCTTAATAAGCTACTACTTTTTCTCATTTTTAGAAACTATCGATTATTCAAACATATGCATTAATGAATAAAATGTACTTTAACTTCAATTAATTTCTATTTAAATGTACCTTTTGTATAGCGAATTAATAGGAAATATGACGATTTTAGTGGATCATATACAATTTTTCAAGGTTGAATGTTCATTCCTGGAAATGTTTCGACTGCGTAGAAGATAATGAAAGAAAGTAAATTTTGTAAATGAATTAAACGATGTCTCCCATCTTCAAAGAGTGCAGACGTTTTATGACTACAAATTAGACCTAGGGAGGACTTAAGTCAGACGAAGAACATATTATGGAGGGTAGGTCGTAAGGGATCACAGATGATCATTTTCTTTAGGTCTGCTACAAATTTATGCACAAACTTCGAAAATCGAGTAATTTGTCTTAAATTTATTAACATTTTCCGAAAGAAACTGTCGTTGATCTACATCATATAGTTTTGGATTGTTCTTTCTAATATATAGCAAAATTTGCTTTCTATCCGGAAAATTTAAAGAAATGTGTTAAAATTTGTATCATTCTATATATTTCAAGACATTTATTTATGCACGTATTTCGTATAATAGTATTAGGTTGAACCATAATTTCTGTTACACTTTTTCTTTTTTCTTGGGGAAAACT